>QRFJ01000547.1:0-55384 GCA_006176705.1 Cocos nucifera
ATGAGATATATGATATAGATCTAAAACTATTTTGTAGTATTGTATGTTCCTGATTAAGGCGTTCCTCTTAGCCATCTGGTCATAAGAATAAAGAAGGATTTGAAGACCCTCTCCTCCCATCCGATGGATGTTCTTATGATGTGTAGGGGTGCTGCACGTTCGTCCTTAATCAGAAACCCAAAACTTACTTTCTGCAAAACCCTAGATCCTGAAACCCTAAAATTTATTGTGCATATTTTATTTATGAATCCTACGTAATTAAGAATTAAGATTATGAAATATTAATTAGGTCTAAAATTGAGAATTTCAGATCTAAGACATATTCATAATACTGGGTTCGGGCTTGGATAGTTCAATTAGGTCTAAGCAGTTGATCAAACCGAATCAAGAATTGGTTAGATGGGATCAACAATGCTTAAATTGATCAGCCTAATAGGATTAAGTCTGGATCAAGATCGAGTCACGATCAAGCAAGACCTAATTAGGTTTAGAGGTTAGAGTCTGGATTGTAGGCTAACCCAATTGGTTCTGACTCAACAATTCGGTGTCTAAGATAAGTTTGGCATATACGACCGACTGATTTTTAATTGGGAGCTACTCGATCTAAATACGTTCTTGTATGAGTTAATGGCATATCCCTTCCATCGATTTCACTTACCTAGCCATATCTGTTGACCCTGTTCTAATTTGAGGTGGTCAATAATTCGAGCTAACCCATGCCACTAGGTTAGTCATAATTGTTATGACTATAACAAGTCTAGTTTAATAAGACCTGAATCAATTCTCCCTAAGAAAAGATTAAGTCTGAGGTCTTCCACCATTGTAGATGTGCGGATCCTTTTCGGGGTCGATTATTCTCGACTGGATACAGTAGCTCAGTTGCACCGAAATGATGCAACCATGTCTATTAGGCATTGGATGCTATGGGCTGGAGGATGAGTTGGGCTCAATATTCCAAATACGATGAGAGACTCAATTAGGAATCCAGTCTGTACAAATGATGGGTCTGACTTAATTAAGGAGTGGATCAATATTTTGGATATGATAAGATTCATGAATTAGAGATCAAGTTTGGTGCACCATGATTAGAAAATCATTGAACAAGAGTTGTTCACTTATTGGCTAACCCATCACCAATAACTGTTAGGTGAGGTGATGAGTCAGTTGGTGAGACCGCACCACCCACTAGAAATCATTAATTGTAAAGATTTTCGCATCTCTACAAAAAAAGTATAGAAATCTAAGAAAATAGTGAAAGCTAATTTATTTAAAAATAAAATTTTTAAATAAATTGATCAAGTCATAATTACAGTATCTAACTAAAATCTTTGACTCTCTATAGGAAAATATCTGCGTCCAACCCATTAGCATGTATCCTAAACACACATAGACTGACCGGACTCAATTATAAAGATTGGCTTAGGAACTACAAAATTATTTTAGATTTTGAGAAGTTAACCCATGTATTGGACCAGGATCCTTCCACCTTGTCAGCCCGTCCATCCGCTGAATAGAGAGCGTCTCTTGAAAAATGGATAGACGAAGATAATAAGGCCAGATATTATATGTTGGGCTCGATGTCTGATGAGCTCCAACGCCAACATGAAGATATCGGGACTACTCGCCAAATGTTGGCTCACCTGCAAGAGATGTTTGGTGAACAGAGTCGCGCAGCCAAGTATCAAGTCATGAAATGACTTTTTAAGGCTAAGATGCATGATGGGCAGTCAGTCCAAGATCACTGTCTGATGATGATCAAGGACTTGGAAGAGCTTGAGAAGCTCGGTGTGAAGTTAGACTTGGATCTGCAGAACGATGTTATTCTGCAATCCTTGACTGATGCATATGGGCAATTCATCATGAATTACCACATGCATAAACTTCAAAATTCCTTGGCCGAATTAATGAATATGCTGGTCACCGCTGAGCTTTCTATGAAAGGTTCTAAAGGCTCAGTTCTTGCTATGGAATGGACTTCTTCCAAAAGAAAGTCTTCTGGAAAAGAAAAAGAAGTCTGCGAAAAAAGCAGAAGGTGGAAGGAGGAAAGAAGAAGAAGGCAGAGATGAAGAAGAAGGCTGATGTCAAAGAAAAGTGTTTCCATTATAACAGCGACGGCCACTGGAAGCGGAACTGCCCTACTTACCTGGCCACCCTGAAGAACAAGAAGGAAGGTCCTTCTGGAGGTATGCTCGTTATTGAGTCTAACCTTACGATTTCTTCTGCATCCAGTTGGATGCTTGACTCTGGTTCTAGTGCTCATCTCTGCACTTCTATGCAGGATCTTGAGGATAGCAGGAGGCTGAGGGATGGAGACATGATCCTACGCATCGATAATGGAGCAAGAGTTGCTGCGGTAGCCATGGAAACATACCCTCTTCGATTACCATCTGGTTTAGAACTTAGTTTTGAAAGACTGTTATTATGTGCCTGCAGCTAGCAGGAATTTGATTTCTGTTTCATGCTTAGCACAAGAAGGTTATGTGATTACCTTCTTTAAGGACCATTGTAACATTCTTTATGAAAGAAATAAAATTGCAAATGGTTTTCTTATTAATGGTCTTTATCAGCTACATATTGATGTACCTATTCTAACTATCGAGCAAAACGTGAATGCCAAACGACCTAGGGATAGTCCAAACGACAGGTATCTATGGCACCTGAGATTAGGTCATATAGCAGAAGATAGGATCAACAAATTGGAGAAAAATGGGCTATTGAGTTCCATTGACTTTCGAGTCATATCCAACTTGTGAATCCTGTCTTCAAGGCAAAATGACTAAACTTCCCTTTTGTAGGACATGGGGAAGAGGGCCACAGATCTCCTTGCCCTAGTACATACTGATGTGTGCGGCCCATTTGATGCACCGGCTAGAGATAATTTTGTCTACTTCATTACCTTTATCGATGATCTGTCTAGGTATGGATATGTGTATCTTATGAGACACAAGTCTGAAGCTTTTGAAAAGTTCAAAGAATTCAGACATGAAGTAGAAAAATAAACTGGAAAACCCATTAAGGTTCTTCGATCAGATCGAGGAGGTGAATACCTTAGCCAGAAAATTTCCTAGACTATCTCAAAGGAAAAATGGCATAAGTCTCTAAATGGACTCCACCAGGAACACCTCAACTCAATGGGATTTCAGAATGAAGAAATTAGACTCTATTGGATATGGTCCGATCCATGATGAGCTTCACAGACCTTCCTGATTTTCTTTGGGGATACTTCATTGTTAACTTCAATTCTATCTACTGAATAGGGTTCCTCTCTAAAATCGTTCCTACCACACCGTATGAGATATGGCACGGTAAGAAACCAAGTCTGAGTCATCTCAGAATTTGGGGTTGTCCGGCTCATGTCAAAAGACAACAAGCGGACAAAGTTAGAGTTTAGGTCCTTCAGAGCTCGATTCATAGGAATATCCTAAAGAGTCATTAGGATACTATTTCTACATTCCAGAAGACCACAATGTGATTGTGAGTCGACATGCCATCTTTCTTGAAAAATAGTTTATTCAAGATAGCGGCATTGGAAAGCAGATTAAGCTTGATGAGAAAGTCTCACAAGCAGCAATGAGCTAAGGACCAATTGGAACCAAATCAGGTTGAGCCAATAAGAACACTACCTCCTCCACCTCGTAGATCGGAAAGAGTTTTCCCGTCCCCCTGAAAGATACTTAGGTATTATTTCAGAGGATGTAGAGAAAATGTTCCTCGTAGGTAATGGTGCTCATGGTGATGATCCCAAAACCTACAATGAGGCGATATCAGATATCGACTCCGAGAAATGGCTAGAGGCAATGCAGTCAGAAATTGACTCGATGCACTCAAACCAAGTCTGGACCTTGGTAGATCCACCAGAAGGTATAGTACCTATTGGGTGTAAATGGATCTTCAAGAGAAAGATTGGTGCAGATGGAATGTGGAGACATTCAAGGCTAGACTGGTGGCAAAAGGTTATAGTCAACGCGAAGGCATTGACTATCAGGATACCTTTTCTCCAGTAGCTATGCTAAAATCCATCCGCACATTGCTTGCCATTGCAGCCTATTTCGATTATGAAATATGGCAAATGGACGTGAAAACGGCATTCCTAAATGGATATCTTGAGGAAGATATCTATATGGAACAGCCGCTAGGTTTCACATCCAGTGATACTGATCACAAGGTTTGCAAGCTGCAAAGGTCCATATATGGACTTAAGCAAGCATCTCGGAGCTGGAACACTCGTTTCAATGATGTGATCAAAAAGTTTGGTTTCATCAAAAATGAAGAGGAACCATGTGTTTTCAAAAAGGTCAGTGGGAGCGCTGTTGTCTTCCTCGTATTGTACGTGGATGACATCCTCCTTATTGGGAATGATATTCCCATGTTGACGACAGTCAAAATGTGGTTGTCCAAGGAATTCTCCATGAAAGACCTAGGTGAAGCATCCTTTATTCTAGGAATTAAGGTCTATAGGGATAGACCGAATAGGATGCTAGGACTTTCACAGAAGATGTACATAGAGGAAGTACTAAAGAGGTTTAGTATGAAAAACTCTAAGAGGGGATTAATACCCTTCAGACATGGTATTCATCTTTCCAAGAAGATGTGCCCCAGCACACCTGAGGAAATAGAACGCATGAGCAAGATCCCTTATGCTTCTGCAATAGGGAGCCTCATGTATGCCATGCTATGTACACGACCTGATATAGCCCATGCTGTGAGTGTCACAAGCAGATATCAGTCAAATCCAGGTGAAGAACACTGGACTTCTATGAAATGTATCCTTAAGTACTTGAGAAGAACTAAGGATATGATGTTGGTCTTTGGTAATGGAGAACTCCAAGTCCAGGGATACACAGACTCGGATTTCATGTCCGATATAGATGATCGAAAGTCGACATCTGGAAGTCTATTTGTGTACAATGGTGGTGCTGTCAGCTGGAAGAGTTCCAAGCAAACCATGATAGCAGATTCCACCATGGAAGCAGAATATATTGCTGCATCAGAGGCTGCGAAGGAAGCATTCTGGTACAAGAAGTTTGCTGCAGAAATTGGAATGTACTGTGACAATAATGGCACCATAGCCCTTGCTAAGGAGCCGAGGTCTCACCAGAAATCCAAGCACATTGAGCGGCAATACCACCTCATCCACGATTACCTCGAGAAGGGTTACGTCGAGGTCAAGAGAGTCGACTCCGCAGATAATGTGGCAGACCCACTTACAAAGCCGTTGGGCCAACAGAAGATCGAAGCCCACCTTGAGAAGATGGGACTTAGACTTGTAGCCAATTGGCTTTAGGACAAGTGGGAGATTGTTAGATATATGTGCCCTAGAAGCCAGAATTGGCTGACACTTGTAATACACTTCTAGGGGCAAAATTATAATTTTGACTAATAATAAATAAAATGGGTTATTTTCTATCACATATGTGTATTTAGTGTCTGTGATACATCCTTTGAGTTAATGGTAATGATAATTCATATTTTCAAGAGTTGAAAATTTAAGACATGAATAATCATTATTAACTCATAAAATGCTCCTGACCATAGGATCATCACGAGGATGGTGATTGATCCGGAAGGTTGGTGTACAATCGCTTCTCTTTAGTAGATGAGTCTTGAGTCTACGGTGTGGAGACACCGGAGCGAGAGTATAGGTACTCGTTAGAGAACGAGGGCACTGAGCGTGACCACCTCGAGTAGTCATTAGGGAGTCTACCTTCTCGTCAATGACTGACTCGATGCTGCAGTAGTGTGTCTGGTTCTTTGACCTGAGATGCATCGGCAGTTCACCTTGAGGGTGTTATAGTTTGACTACACCATTACTCGGTCTCCTAGCCATATGGAACCCTGAGGTGTATGTTGGCTATAGCATGTTCATTGTAGGAACTGGATTGCATCAAGATGGAATCTATCTACCTCGGTGGTAGAGGAGTAGCCCTATGATGATCATGAGAATCAAGTCCAGAAATCCATGGCCATGGTAGAGTGAAATAATAGAAAGAGTTTCTATTTAGATTTTCACATTGGACTTGAATCGAATGATTACATCATATGACAGAGACTAGGGTTTGACGAGTTCACCTTAACCCTAATCTGATCGGGGCTCAAGATAGAAGAACTTAATCACACAGGTAGCTGCACCAAGAGGTTCGCATTCAGCTCTGATGGGTTGCCACCATATACTGCTAGGTGTCACTGGTGGATTTTGGGAGCAATTAGAATAATTTAGATGATCGATCATTCTAGCTGTTCGAATCAGAAGAGTTCTGATCCATCGAAAGGAGTTTCGATGATGTCGATGATAGAGATCATGACATATCCCATTACCATACAGAACTGAACCTAACTGGGTCACACAAACAAGGGTTTGAATCTGGTGATCATCAATTGAACTGATCTAGTTCAATTGATCTGAATGAGATTCAATTAGGTTCAAGGAAATCGTGCTAGCACTCGATTGAACCTAACGTTCTTCTTTTGCTATCATAAATAAGTTGTCCTATCTGAGCCAAAGGAGTTTGTGCTCAAACAGAGGCCTTCATATGGTCTGACAGGAGGTTGTCCAAGTTAGAAAAGGTTGTCTTATTTGTAAGACACTACCTGCCATTTTTGGTCACCTGCCATTTCTTGTTCTTTGACTTTGGTCAAAAGTCTACCTTTGACTGGTCAAACGTTGACCATTGACACTTTGACTTTTGACCACATGTCATGCACCTATTGGAGAGCTGGTGGGGGCCTGTCTCCCTGCCAGAACCTGGCAAGGAGAAGGGTGCACGCCACCCTAGGCGTGTGCCCAAGTTGGAGGCGCCTAGGAGTCCTTGTTGGACAAGGACTCCATCTCCTTTTTGGATTCCAATTAGAGTTCTTCTAAGAACCAACTTTGACTGGTCTTAGGCACCCTCTAAGGAGGAATCCAGGGGTCTCTATTCCCACCAAGCAGATTTAGATCTGATTTCACAAAGGGTTGTGATTGGTTGGGAAGAAGAGGAGTTGGATCACAGCTAGTCTATAAATAAGACCCTGTATCCAACTCAGATTGTATGAGTAGAGAGATATGATGAGATCATAGTTTCTCCATGCCCCAAGGCTGCCTCTCCCCTCCTTCTCCATGCCATAGTCTCTTCTCCCCTTGCTCTCCACATCCAAAAGGAGTTTTGGACCTTGGTTGGTGCGATTCAGATCAAAGAAAGGCGATTAAAATAAGAAGGCTGCGCTGCTGCAAAGGACGACTGCTCATCTTCAAAAGAGTTTTGAAGATCCTCCAGATCAGATCCAAATCTAATTTTTGGAGGCATGATAGAGAAGAAGAGGATCTCCAGATCCAACCCGAGTGGATACCGGTAGAGGCCAGGCGCTTGCGTGGCTAAGATCCAGAACCTTCCGCTGCAAATAGGATCATCAACAGGGTAATAGGATTACCCAAATCAGGTAAATTAAATTTGATTTAATTTATCTTTTAATTTTATTTTATTAAAATAATAAGAATTAGATCTGAAACATATCAAGATCTGATTGGGATCAAGAGAAAAAATTTTGAAATATATCTCTTGATCTTATCAGATCTGAACGAACCTAGACCGGGAAATCAGGATTTTCCCTTCACTACTATGCTAGCTTTATTATCTTTGGTGCTTAAGTCACTTCAAGCACTCTCTTGAGCTTTCTTCCTTCCCTATTCAGTTGGGTACATACACATATATCAGCATCATACCATATGATACATGAAAATGAAGATGTATGCACTGCTTTAGACTGATTCTTAATTTAAGAATCTTTTAACTTTTATTCTCATTTAATCATGTTTCTATTTTTACTCATAAACTCTTTAAATTCTCACTTTGCTTCAATACTTGCTTTATTCTAGATTAGGTTTAACTAAACTTTGCTAAAATTCAGCAATTTTAGACATTTAACTAAACTTCCCAATCTCACCAATGATTCCAAAGTGAGTTGACATGATTTTGACTTACAGCCGAACCATTTAAATAGTTTCAGCAACATAAGCAATATAATTCACCTTCATATCCAAGTTTAAATGACATATTTTGCTTTACTACAACATTTCATTTAATAATACTACTTAAATGATCAATTTAAATCTAGTTTGAAATTTAAAAATCTTACCCCAGGTGATTAAAATACTGCTGCCCACTAAAAATAGATTTTCTTCTTTGGTTTCAGCAATCTTTCCTTCTTCCTTCCCCTTGCTTTTTGACTGAGAAATCTACCTGCTCTGAGCTCTTTTCCCTTCTCTTCCTTCTCTCTGTATAGCTTGAAAATACAAATAACCCAGCAAGAGAACCGGTGGCTTATTCTTTCAAAATGAATAGATTAATTAAGAACCTTGCTAGGTGTCAATCTAGTAAAATTCCACCATATTTCAACTTTGCTAGGTGTTGCCCAGCTAAATTTTCAACTCTTTATTTATATTCCCAAGCTGCTTAGTCATTCCATAAAAATTCATTTTAAATTCGTAACTTAAAACGTTCTTGGCTAAACCTGCTCCTAGAATTTTCCACTGATCGAGCTAACTTAGTCCCAAGTCGGGTCAACTCGAATATTAGCTAGGTTAGCTTGAACCAAAATTAAGCTGGCTCTCTCAGAAAAATAGAACATCCATCACTATAGCTTAAGACTTTGGCCAGCTTGATTTCAATTTGGGTCAACTCAGATACTTCTACTTTTCAAAATTTTACCTCTGACCACACTACTTGCTCAACGCTCTTCTTATTTACATTTCTTTTTTTACTTTCTATTAACTTTAAAATATAAATATAAATAAGAAATACGTTCTTATTTGGATTCAATAAAAATATCAAAAAAATCAAAATTCTCAAGAATGAGATACCAAAATTTGGGTTCTAGATTAAATTTTCTAAATCTAAAACTTTTAAAACTTTCTTGCTTTAGAATGAATAGGTTAAAGGATCTCTTTAATTTGTTAAAAATTATTTTACATCTCACCAATACCTAAGGATCAATTATCAAGACTTTTTATTTCAAGAAAATACATATTTCATACAGTCCTCCTTATAGGTGCTAGTTTCTAGACTTAAAAAATTTTCAGGATTCGCTGATAGATAGTCATAATTTATGCTCAAATACCTCAAATATACCATAAATAAGTCACTAAGCCACACATACACAAACACAAGTCTTTAAATTCTTTATTTTGCTGGTCCAGGATGTTACACTAAATCAGGATGAAATTAGGTATATAAGACTAACTATTACCATACTTGAAGACTTAATTATTTTATTTATCCTTTCTCCCAACTTAATTTTCATTGTCCTTAATGGAGGAAAGAAATAGTGTGATAAATGACAAGAAAATAAAAGGAAAAGAGTTCACTTGACTTAATATATTCTTGGTCTTGGCCTAGACTTTATTTGTTCTTCATCTAGCATGGGTCTATAGTTCTCCCCCCAACTTACTCCTGAAAGAAAAGTAAACTAAAAATTAAAAAAAAATATAAAAGTAAAAGCTAAAAGCTGGGTTGCCTTCCAGTAAGTGCTAATTTTAACATCTTCAACCGGATCCAGTGAATCAATTTTAGATATAGTCAATTTTAGAGCATTGTTCAGAGTTTCAAAAAAATAAGACCAATTAGGAGGCTTTATCATTATGGCAGAAAATCGTTCATGGAATACTTTTCGATGATTAGACTTAGCCCTAATCAATAGAGTATTTAGAGCAAGTATGTTATACTAGAATTTAAAATTATCATGGTATCAGTAAGGAATTGTGTTTGATGGGCCGAAATCGAGGGTGGTTTAGAAATTTCTTCAAATGAAAACCTAATCTACCATAATTCGTTTCTCGGGTTTAATATATCTTGGCCTTAACTCTTCTTGATCTACATCATGGCACTTTTTTCAAATTAATTTTAAATTTACATCCATTACATCATTTTAATATTATAGATAAATTTTGTAGGCCATCCTCAAAAGTAGTGCCAAATATAGAAAAATCATTTTTAAAGTTGTTATCCCTTATATGAATAATATCCCATCCAACAGCTTCTTTATATGCTTTTAGAATACCTATAAGTTGGTCTTCCAGGGTAGGTCTTACTGGAAGAATGTCAGTGGGTTCATCAGAAAGTGGTTTCAATTCTAGATCCATTAGTGGTTCTAATAAGGAAGCTATTGGTGGGTTAGGTGGTGACTCAAGTTTTTCAATCCAAAGTGGGGTAATTTTAGGATAGGATATATCTACTTGGTCATTAACTTCTATGTTGTACCCATCTTCATCAAAATCATCCATTTCATAATGAGCCAAATAGGGATTTATCGAATCCTGAAAAATAATTATGGGTGTAGCTTCTTCTAAAATATTGTTCATTTGTGGTTCTTGGAAAGTCTCTATTGATTCCATCATCTCATCAATTGGTCCTTCCTTTCGTTAAAAGGGTTGGATGATTCTAAGGTACTTGGGAATAGTTCCATATGTAAGTGGGGCAGTGGAATTGGTTCGTCCTACTATTCTGGTGAAGAAAATAGATCTAGAGTTTCATGATCAGATTTTGAAACTTTTTCAAAAACATTGAGTAGAAGAGATGAACTAATCATATTAATTCATTAATAATACATGAAAGAGCCCTAAATCTAGGATCTTATCACATGATTTAAGCATGCTATTAAATCTAGAAATAAAAGATAAGAAAAATTGATGTTGATCACATCAGCATCAGAACTATGCTAGATCAAATCTAGATAGAAGAAGGAGATCGTATCATCCTTATGATAGCAAGTTAGATTCTTCAACTTGTTGATTCGAGGCTGAGGTCATTCACTTCAAGCCACACACATGTCTAGCTTCTATAGGATGTCCACATAAGGCTCCGATCTAAGATCTGAAGTTTGATGGTAGGAAATCAGCACAGCATGCTAGTACTATGCTGATCCTTCTTCAATGGCTGATCTGGAACCTGCTTCTTGAATTCTTGGATCTCCAATATTCAAAAAAGAAGAAAGAGATTTGTGAAGGAATTCATCTCTCAAAATCTCACAAAAAGAGGAGGAATGGATCAAGAAAAAACCATAAAGAAGAACCCTTTCTTCTCCCTTCTTTTTCTCTCACTAGGACACAATGGTTTGTATCTCAATGAAGCACCATGCCCAGATCTTCTTTGCATCTAAGCTTCCCACATCCCAAATCTCTCTTTCAAATCTAAAACCTAGGAAAAACTCATGCCCTAACTTCCTTTAAATAGAGAGTTATGAAAGAGTCCTTGTCTAGGTCAAATACCTAGAAAGGTAGGTCCAAGTTAAGCAAGGATTGGGGCACCCAACTCTTGGGCATCCCCTCCTTACTTTTTTTGTGAACTCTAGAAAATATGTGCAAATACTTCTTCTATTTTACATGAACAAATTAGAGGAAAATTAGGGGGTTTGGTGCCAAAAAGAATTAAAGAAAGATGATGTGTCAAACTCTATCCAGTAGAGACCTAGGTCAAAACAACTTATTTGTTTTGACCTTTTCGATAACTAATTTTCTTCTAAAATGATAGGAGACATAAAAGGGCTTGGATACTCTCTAAAAATATAATTTTTCATGAAAATTCCAAGGGAATTAGTGTGGAGGGGCATGGAAAGCAAGGTAGCACAAGATGGAGAAATCCTAGTCACACTAGGACTTCTAGTTTTGACTTGGTTCAACTTATTATTTGAACTCAGTTAAATCAAAACTAATACAACCCAATTAGAGATAATCTTAGCCCAACTAAAAGCCTAATTAAATCATATTAAATTAAATTTAAATATAATTTAATTTTTAATCAAATAAGAAATTGAGTGCATATAAGTCCTAATTGAACAAAGATTTTGTTCTTCCTTGCAATTGGCTCATCCAATAAATTAAATTTAATTAAATTATATTTAATTAAACTTAATTTTATTTCTCTAGGTTAATCAAATTAAGTTAATTAATAATTTAATTACTAATTGATCCTCCTGCAATACTTGTACTAGGTCAAACATCAATCGTATTGATTGTTTGACCTTAGAACGATTCTAAATCATTGATCAACCATCTGATCAGATTGAGACCTTTTATGTGTGTGACCCCATAGGTTTGAATCTAAGTTAGTAGCATTGGAATAAATTTTTGTACCAATCAAAGTGACCATCTAACAATGATACTCGATGATTGGATAAGTCGAACATGTAAAGCAACACTCTTAGAACCCATGTGGATATAGTTTTCGTATAATTCAACCCCTTGACCTTAATACTCATAGGATGACTCAGAGTTTAACTGTCAACCTTGATTAGGTCATTCACATTATATTTTAAAATATCAAATCCATCTCATGGATTATCCTGGCCAAGGTTTTGCTAAATTAAAATACAGTGAAGCATTTTCTCCAAACCATTGGAGTGGTCAATCCTATCTTGATCACACACCGACTTCACGAGTACTGACTATGCCCTAAAACCTTTCATCATTGAATTAGAAATTCAGATAGTCCAACATCAAAGCATAGTGAGTTGTTTGTAAGTCACTATAGTGATCTCGGATCTAAGGGACACTTATACCCATATCTCATTAGAGCAATTCTTGATAGCAGAATGCTTTGAAGTTGATCACATTCAGTGATGATGTATCCTTACATCTCACCTGTATGCCATACCAGTGTCTTCAAACTTCTTAGTTAAAAAGACAATCAATCTATATGGCATACAGTGACCTATACTTCATTTGGCTATGAAAAGTTTAAGGACTAATTGATAAATCATCTTTTCATCGAAACTAAATAGTCCTAAAGACTTCATCACAATAAATGGTGTTCATTAGATGATGTAAGCTTTATGATGAAAAGTCAAAATATTATTTTATTCAATAATAAATATTTATAAAGATAAAATAGCACAACCATCAACATGCTGACGATTATCTTTGGGATATAATTTTTAACAACTCCTACTTGTCTTAAAGCCACTCAGTACAGTATCTAATACCAATTTTTTATCTGTGATTGTCCAACTCCTTTACCGCTAGAGTTTTAATGAAGGGGTTGGTCAGGTTCTTCTTTCGATCGGATCTTTTGAAGGTTGACATCATCTTGATCCACGATCTCCCTAGCTAGGTGGTAGTGGCACAGTATGTGCTTCATCCTCTGGTGTGATTTTGGTTTCTTTGCCTGAGCAATGGCATCAATACTGTTGCAGTAGAGCAGGATCGGACCACCAAAAAATGGTGCTATTTCGAGCTTAGTGATGAACTTTCTCAACCATACAGTTTCTATCGCAGCATCAGATGCTGCGATGTACTCTACCTCGCAAACAGAGTCTGCCATAGTGTGCTGCTTGGAACACTTCTAGCAGATTGTTCCACCATTTAGGGTAAAGATATAATCCGACATGCTTTTGTTGTCGTCATGATCATATTACAAGCTAGAGTCAGTAAACCCTACTAGTTTCAAGTCTGATTCACCATAGATCAACCACTGATCCTTAGTATTTCTTAAATACTTAAGGATGGTTTTCACCACCTTCCAATGGTTCTCTCCTGAATCAGATTGGTATCTGCTCACCACTCCTAGTGAGTATGCCATATCTGGTCTTGTACATATCATGACGTATGTGATAGATCCCACTGTCGAAGTATATAAAATTTTATTCATACGCTCTCTCTCTTCAGGAGTTATTGGACAATCCTTCTTAAAGAGAGAAATTTCTTGGCTTATCGAGGGATAGTTCTTTTTGAAATTTTCCATGCTAAACCTCTTCAACATGGTTTCTATGTATGTGGACTAGGATAACCCAAGCATCCTCTTAGATCTATCCCTTTAAATCTTCATCCCTAAGATGTAGGATGCTTCACCCAAGTCCTTCATGGAGAACTGAGATGACAACCAAACTTTTATTCCTTGCAGTATGGGGATGTCATTTTCGATTAAGAGAATGTCATCCATGTACAAAATAAGAAATACCACTATCGAATTATTTGCCCATTTGTAAATATAGGGCTCTTCTCCATTCTTAATGAATCCATACGTTTTGATCACCTTATCAAAATTCATGTTCCAACTCTAAGATGCTTGCTTCAATCATAAATGGATCTCTAAAGCTTGCACATCTTGGACTTATCTGTAGATGTGAACCCCTTAAACTGTATCATATACATCTCTTCAGTCAGCTCTCCATTCAGAAAAGCTATCTTCACATCCATCTACCAGATCTCATAATCCAGATGGCCAGCTATCTCAAGCATTATCTGAATCAATTTGAGCATTGCCATAAGAGAGAACATCTCATCATAGTCAATATTATAACATTAACGATACTCCTTGATAGCTAGATGGGCTTTATTGATCTCCATCTTTTCATTTGTGCCCTTTTTCCTCTTGAAGACTCACTTACGCCCAATGGGTTTAACCCCTTCGAATGGGTCAACTAATGTCCATACATCGTTAATCTTCATGGACTCCATTTTGAATTTCATAGCCTCAAGCCATTTCTCAGAATTAGATCTCTGCATTGCATCATATAAGTGATTGGATCCTCATTATTTTCATCAAGTTCGATAGGATTACCATCTTGAACTAAAAAACCATAGTATCTATCTGGCTAATGCGGTACTCTATCGGATCACCTTAATGATGCAGGTACATTAGGCTCTATATTTGATCTGATCAAATCTGGTTCAGGTTCGGCTACTAGTGTTAGCTTTTCTATCTATTGAACTTTCTCAAGTTCAACCTTAGTGGCAATAGTTCCTTCACTAAGAAACTTCTTTTCCAAAAAGATTGCTTTAAAACTGACGAACATCTTTTATTCATTAGCATAGTAGAAAATATATCCTTTAGTTTCTTTAGGGTATTCTATAAATGTACACTTGTCAAACCTATGTCCAAGTTTATCTATGATTAATCGTTTGACATAAGCTGGGCACCCTCAGATCCTAAGGTGTGAAAGTACTGAATTACGTCCTATCCATATCTCATATGGAGTTTTAATTACAGACTTACTTGAAACTTTATTTAACACATAGCAAGCCAAATCAAGTGCATATCCCCAGAAGAATATTGGCAAGCTGGCAAAACCCATCATGGATCGGACCATATCTAATAGAGTCCAATTTCTCCTTTTAGACACACCATCATGCTATGGTGTCCTTGGAGGAGTCCATTGAAAGAAAATCCCAGTCTCTCCTAGATATGTGAGAAACTCACTAGAAACATATTCATCTTCTCAATCAAATCGAAGAGTTTTAATACTCTTTCCAGTTTACTTTTCTACTTCATTTCAAAATTGTTTGAACATTTCAAATGAATCCGACTTATCTTTCATTAGATGGACATATCCATACCTAGATAGATCATCCGTGAAAGTGATGAAGTAAAAATATCTACCTCTAGCACTTGTACTCATAGGCCCACATACATCAGTATGTACTAGACCTAAGAGCTCAGTGGCTCTCTCATCTTTTTCAGTAAACGATGACTTGATCATTTTTTCAAGAAGACAAGACTCACATGTTGGAAGTGATTCACAATCACTAACTTCGAGAATTTTCTCTTGAGTCAACCTATTTATCCTGTTCTTGTTAATATGACCTACCCTATAGTACCATAAATAGATATCAGAAATACTATCTATTCTAGGATACTTGCCAGTGGAGTAGACTATATTAACAGATTGTGATATCATATATATCCCATTATTCAAATATCCAAAAAATATAGTAATACCATTTGAAATGACATTACATAATTTTTTTTATTGAAATCTCATAATTATTTTTGACCAAAAGGTTTACAGAAATGATATTCAGAAAGAAACTAAGACAATAATGATAATTACTAAGAATAATAGTATGAGATATAAATACAAGTTTTAAGATTTCTAATGCTAGAACTAGAACTTGTCTTCCATCTCCAACGTTCAGGAACTTTTCATCTTGCTCGAATCTCCTACTGACCTATAATCTTTGCAACAAATTGCAAATATGGTAAGGGCTACTGGTATCCAATACCGAATTAGTAATATCATAAATAAAAAAATTATAAGGAGTTATCATATAAATACCTTGCTCAGTAATAGCTTGCTTATTTCTCTATCTGTTTGGATCTAGGGAGGTAATGTATTGAGGATAGTTTCTCTTCTAATGCCCCCATTTCTTATAGAAGAAGCACTCTGCTTGACTCTTATCGGGCTTTTGCTTCTTGGTCTGGCCCTGCACAGATGTCCCAATCTGAACTTGCACCTTTTTGGACTTCTTCTTCTTATTCCTCTTTCCTTTCTTAAAGGGTCGATAACTGGAAGATGAACTTCTCACTAAGTTCACCGACTCCTTATGGAGATGGTGATCCTTTTCAAAGTTTTGAAGTAACCCCAATAATCCATGATAGTTAACTTAGGCTCTGTCATTCGATAATGAATAAGGAATAGGAGATAAGACTTGGGTAGCGGGTTTAGAATTGCATTTTTCCCTAGCTACTCGTGCAAAAAAAGCCAAGCTTACTCAAATGCTCCATCAGCTCAATCATGTACAGTACATGATCAATGACTAATGCTCCATCCCTCATCCTGGCATTGAAAATGGCGTAACTAGTCTTGTGCCTTTCAACATGGGTGTGCCAAAAGACTCGTTTAATACTTGAAGCATGTCTTCTGGCTGAGCTGTCTTGAACTTATGACTAAACTTGTCACTCATAGTTGCCAGCATAATACAATGCACCATGGTTCGATAACTAAGCCACTTCTGATAAGTATCTCTGACTGACCCACGTGCATTAGGAGCTGGCTCCTCAAGTGCTGGATTTATCAAGATGTACAAGATCGGTTCATGCTCTAGGACAACCTTCAACTTATGGTATGAGTTACCAAAGTTGGGTCACACTAGCTTGTCATTATCAAATAATGATCGAAATGAAAGAAAAGTGGCCATATCTGCACAAAAGAAAATCAAAATTTAATTAGTAAATGATTTATTAAACCTAAGGTTTTGAACTTTAATGAAAAGCTTCTTCCACTATTTTATTCAAATTGGTAGCCTCTACCTTCAATTTGAGAAATTATCCTAATTTCTTATTAGATTGCCAAACTTATCTTAGACACCAACTGATTAATTAGTTTTGATTGGATCAACCTAACAGTACTTGCTAGACTGCATAACCAAGAACCAAGTCCATCTTGGTTCTCCTTAAAGATATGGACTTGACGAACTACAACTATTGTAATTGATCTAGAGAATTCTTGACCTAATCTATAACAACTATTGATTAGATTTAGTCAATTATCTAATTAAGTTTATTTTTTAATCTAACCTTAGGTCTAATCCAATTAATGGACCTAATTTCATTAATCCATTAATCCAAATGTTATGATTTATGTCTTAAGATCTTCAGTTCATAATCCTAGATTCTAATCAAAACAACTCTTAATTCTTAATTAAGTTTTAGACTGAGGGTTGGGATTCGGTATTTTGAAAATGATTTTCATATTTGTAAAATATTTTTATAACATGGTTCTACCAACCAGTTACATGTTTGATTCATAGTCAATATGCAAATAATATAAACATGAAACTACTTTAGATCTAATTTAAACAGGTTCATGTAATTCAAAATTGAAACTATTTTAATTCTAATCAACCATAAATCACCTTAGATCAAATCTAACATTTTTATGATTATTAAAAATAAATTAAAATACTTTTAATTTAATCATAAAATCTCTTAGATCTAATTTAAAATTTTATGATTAGGATTTTAGATCAGTATGTACTAGGACAATCTTTTCATGGTAAGGGATAAACTTTAAAATAGGACAACCTTATAAAATTAGTTCATGCAATCTAAAATATTTATTTTTAGATTTAAATAATTTTAAATAAAATAAATTATAAATTAATCTAAATTATATTTAATAAATTTATGATTTATATTAGATTTGCAAGAACTAGGACAATCTTTACATTATAAAAGATAAACCTTAACAATCTTATAAATCAGTTCGTGCGATCCTTGATTCAATTTTAGATTTAAATATTAGATTATAAATTAAATCTAATCTAAATAAATAATCTACACATGCATAAAAATTATGTCATAAAGAACCTGGCTTTGATTCCAATTGAAAAAAATAGATCTAGGATTTCATGATCGGATTTTGAAACTTTTCAAAAACATGCAATAGAAGAGATGAACTAATCATATTATTCATTAATAATACATGAAAGAGCCTTAGATCTAGGATCTTATCACATGATTTAAGCATGATATTAAATCTAAAAATAATAAACAAGAAAAATTGTTGTTGATCACATCAACATCAGAACCATGCTAGATCAAATCTAGATAGAAGAAGAAGATCATATCATCCTTACCTTAGCAAGTTAGATTTTTCAACTCGCTGATCTGAGGCTAAGATCATCGCTCTAAGCCACACACATGTCTGACCACTATAGGATGTCTATACAAGATCTCGATCTAAGATCTGAACTCTGACGATAGAAAATCAGCACAGCATGTTAGTACTGTACTGATCCTTCTTCGATGGCTAATCTAGAACCTCCTTCTTGAATTCTTGGACCCTCCAATATTTAAAAGAAGAAGAAAGAGATTTTTGAAGGCTCAAAATCTCACAAAAGGAGGAAGGGATCAAGAAAAAACCCTAGAGAAGAATCCTTTCTTCTCCCTTCTTTTTCTCTCACCGGGACATAATGGTTTATGTCTCAATGAAGCACCACATCCAAATCTTCTTTATACCCAAGCTTTTCACATCCCAAACCTCTCTCTTAGATCTAAAACTTGTAGAAAATGCATGTCCTAACTCCCTTTAAATAGAGAGTTATGATAGCATTCTTGTCTAGGTCAAATACCTAGAAAGATAGGTCCAAATTGAGCAAGGATTGGGGCGCCTAACTCTTAGGCATCTCCTTATTTTTCTTTGTGGACTTTAGGGAATATTTAAAAATAAGTCTTCTATTTTTTATAAAAAAATTAGAGAAAAATCAAGTGGTTTGGTAACTCAAAGAAATAAGAAAAGATGATGTGTCAAATTCTATCCAATAGAGACCTAGGTCAAAACAACTTATTTGTTTTGACCTATTCCACAACTAATCTTTTTCTAAAATAGTGGAAGACATAAAAAGGGTGTGAATACTCTCTAGAAATAAAATTTTCCATAAAAATTCCAAGAGAATTGGTGTGGGGGGGCATGGAAAGCAAGGTTGCACAAGATGGAGAAATCTTAGTCACATTAAAACTTCTAGTTTTGATTTGGTCCAACTTATTATTTGAATCCAATTAAATCAAAAGTAATGCAACCCAATTAAAAATGATCTTAGTTTAACTAAGAGTCTAATTAAATTATATTAAATTTAATTTAAATTTAATTTAATTTTTAATCAAATTAGAAATTGGATGCATTCAAATCCTAATTAAATAAGGATTTGTTCTTCCTTGCAATTGGCTCATCCAATAAACTATGTAGACTTGATCCAATCAAGTTTAAAGTAAATCTAATTAAATTATATTTAATTAAACTTAATCTTAGTCCTCTAGCTTAATTAAATTAAGCTAACTAACAATCCAATTACTAATCGATCCTCCTATAATACTTGTACTAGATCAAACATCAATAGTATTGATTGTTTGACCTTCAAATGATTCTAAATCATTGATCAACCATCTAATTAGATCAAGATCTCTTATATGTCTGATCCTATATATTTGAACCTAAACTGATAGCATAGAAATAAATTTTTATACCAATCAAAGTGACCATCTAGTAATGATACCCGAAGATCGGATATATCTAATATGTAAAGCAACATTCTTAGAACTCATGTAGATATAGTTTTCGTATAATTCATCCTCTTGATCTTAATGCTCATAGGCTGACTCAAAGTTTAGCTATCAATCCTGATTAGGTCATCCATATTGTATTTCAAAATACCAAATCTATCTCATGGATTATCCTGGCCAAGATTTTGTTAAACTAAAATACAGTGATGCATTTTCTCCAAACCTTTGGAGTAGTCAATCCCATCATGATCACACACCAACTTCATAAGTACTTGACTATGCCCAAAAGTCTTCCATCATTGAATTAAAAATTTAGGTAGTCTGGCATCAAAACACAGTGAGTTGCTTGCAAACCACCATGGTAATCTTAGGTCTAAAGAATACTTATATTCATATCCCATCAGAGCAATTCTTGATAGCAGAATGCTTTGGAGTTGGTTACGTTCAGTAACGATGTTTTCTTACATCTCAACTGTATGATATATGAGTATCTTCACACTCCTTGATTAAGAGGACAACCAACCTATATGGCATACAATGATCTATACTTGATAAATATTATCATCTTGATTAACAACATATCATTTGGCCATAAACAATTTAAGTACTAACTGATAAATCCTCTTTTTATCGAAACTAAATAGTCCTAAGGACTTCATTACAACAAATGAAGTTCATTAGAAGATGTAGACTTTATGATGAGAAAGCAAAAATATTATTTTATTCAATAATAAATTATTTATAATATAAAATAGCATAACCATCAATAGACTAATGATTGGCTTTGGAACATAATTCCTAAAATCTGATTCTTTTCTATACATTTTTGCCTCAGTTATATAGTCTAAAAGGGTCTTTTTAGTTTTGCGAGGCTGTTCCATGACCATAGGTAAAGAAGATGATGATAGAGATAGTTTATCCCACCATTCTTATTTTGCCCTATATTTTGTTTCCTCATTAATATGGTCTAAAAGGGTCATTTTGGTTATGCAAGGTTATTCTATAATCCTTTCTTTTCCGAGAGTTATATGTGATTGTTGAGGAAAAGTTATAGGAATATTAAAATTTCTAGCTAGGTATGATCCCTCAGGGTCACTCTCGGGTTGACTAGGCAACTTTCTTTCCTCCTACTAATTGAATATAAGCTTTCACTTCTCTAGTTCTTTAAAGGTTTGCATAAGATCATTTTGTGATCTTATCATGAATTCTAAGCATTTTTCTAAAGAATTAAGCCTTTGGTCTTCTAGATTATTCAATGGTTGATTGGTAAATTCTAACTCGCCTACTGCTTGTTGAATCCTCTTCTTAAAAATTGACTCATTGTTATTTAAAGAAGATTGATATTGTGGGTAGGGCATATCATAATGTGTATCCATGAATATGGGTTCTTATGGTACTGGAGTAACCACTGATTGTGATTGCCATGAGAAATTTGGTTGAGCCCCCCAGCCTGGATTGTAAGTGTTAAAGTATGAATTATTTTCTAATCTGTAGGCAATTTTGGTTTGATCTTGATAAACTTGCTCATACATATACTCATAAAATCGGTGTGGGCATTCACTTGCATAATGAGTAGGGCTCGAACAAATTGCACAAGCTTATTATGCAGGAAGAAAAGATAGATATGAAGAACATCTATTGGCTTTTAGATGATCTAATCTATGGAGCAACTTAGCATAAAAATCCATCTTTGATTATTATTTATTTTATTTTATTTTATTTTAAAGAATAAAGAAAAAGATAAGGAGAGAGAATTCTAAGGATGAGAGCCTAGAGGATCCTAGATCTAAGGATGACAGAAGAGAGTGTTTTAATTAGGATTTGAATTATAGTAGTAAACAAGTTAAACAAGCATGGACTCTCTATCCTAGGGTTAATCTAGATTTAGACAGCTCCTAACTGCTACGATCACCTTCAAGCCCTTCAAGTGAAAAATCAGCCACTCAACCAGCTAGGTAAGTGTAAGGCCGGTGGGAGTCTTTCCGTTGCTTTCTTTAGACACCAATTATCTTGGTTAGGTAAGCTAATGGAATCAATTAAGTAACTACCTTCTTTCAGGATGTAATTCCTGAACCACTTTTCTTATACACCAATCAAACTAACTAACCTTAGTTCGGTCCAATTTTTAAGATTTCTTATCCTATTGAGCTCGAATATTCTTAAGGGCCAATGTCTAATTGATTTTAAATTAAGGTCTAGATCAATACAATATGAAGGATGGTGGTTTGTAGGCTAAGCAAGGATAATTAAATCTCTACCTTATCTTATTTAATGGGTTGTGCCCTTAAAGTGTATTATGAATATGCAACATAAGCAAAACAAGGTATCCAAACATATTAATTTTTTAAAAAAATTTGGTTACTTTCTCTATATTAATTACATATTATGAGGTGTATTTATTTTCTTGTTATATTAGGTTATTTAAAGTATGAAAATTAAAAGGTAGATTTTAATTGAGTTAATTAGATTAATTAAGTTAGGTTTTATCTAGTTAATTAGAAAGTAATTTATACTAGAATTTAAAAGACAATTAGGTAACCTATGAGAAAAGCAAGAAATTAACTTTTTAAGGTAATAATTTATTCTAAGCAGTAAATTAATTATGTAAAATAAGATAATTATTTAACTATGTAATTAAGATAATCTAGCTAGAAAGCAATTACTAAACCATATATGAAAAGCAATATAAAGTAAAAATTTAAAAAAACATAATAAATAGGTAATTAAATAATTAAATACAATAAATAAATAATAAAAAATAAATTATTAATCAATAAAATAAAGTATGAAAGGCAAAAGTAAAAAAAATAAATAATAAACTAAAAAAATAAAGTAGTATAATAGAGTAGAAAAATAAATAAGGCAATAAAATAAAGTATGCAATAAAATAAAGTGGTAAAATAAATAAGACAATAAAACATATAAAGCAATAAATAAGGAATTAATAATTTTTTTTGATTTTTTTTTAAAAGATATATTTTTTATTTATTTTTTAATTGAAGCCACCATACTTCAATCTCCGATAATGGCACCAAAAATTTGATTGCTTATCGTTATAGCAATAAATAAAAATTAGATTTAATTTTAATATTTAGGACAATGGTAAGTTGGATGTTGATTTTCTCGAAGATTGAAGGCCAAGTTGCATTTAATTTAATTAAAAAAATAAAATTTTAAATTAATCTTTAAAGCAAAAATTTAAATAAGTAAGTTAAAGAGAATTAATTTAAATTTAGTAAATTAAAATAAAAGAAGGTAATAATTAATAAGGTTTAATAATTAATTAAAGATAAGAAGAGAAGTTATCTAGGATTTCAGTTTCATCTTTCAATATTTAAGTTTTTAATTAATTCATGCAATCTTTCTATTGTCAATATGCAATCTTATAAGATATAGATTTCTTTAATCTGATTCTAACATAATCAATTCTACCGAGCATTGATCATATCTAACATAATCATGACCCATCTCATAAACATAGACCATTTAGATTATACAATCAAAGAACATAAATATAATTCTGATTAATTCTTATAATTCATCCTAATCTGAGCATAGATCATATCTATCTACGATCACGATCTATCTTCTTAGGTATAAATTATAAGAAATTAAATATTAAAGCATAAATCTTATAATTTATCCTAATCTGAGCACAGACCATATCTTTCCATGATCATGATCTATCTTTTTAGTTATAAATTATAAGAAATTCAATATTAAAGCATAAATAAAAAATGCATGTAAAATATGAAAAAATTTTATTACCCAATAAAAAGAAAGATAGGATTCAAATTACAAACTCTCATAATCCGACTTTCCTTACTCCTCTGGACACGAGATCTCTAGTCGTACATGAATTTGATCTTGCTAGCTTTCAATATATTAGAATCTCTCAAATAAAGAAAAGAAAAAGAAAAGAAAAAGAAAAGAAAAGAAGAAGAAGAGAGGAGAGGAGAAGAGAAGAGAGAGCTTCGAGGGCTAATTTCCCCCATAAGGGTTCTGTTTGAAGGTCGGGATTAAATAGATAAGAAGGAGTTCGTGAGTCCTTGTTGGACTCAAATTAGAGTTTGGCTCAAATTATTCTTATCTGTCAAAATTTTGGCTGTTAGATCGTGATCAGGTGCTTTAAAAATCATCAAAATCGCCAATCAACTTCAAGATCAATGCTTGGATCAAATTTGGACTGTCGGATGCTTGATTGGATGAATTCGGGCTGCTGGATCACATAGGAGAAAGGCTAGAAATCCTGATCAAATCGAGATTGATTTCCATCATTAGATGCTTGATTGGATTGATTTCACCCATTGGATCACCCTCAGAGTTGATTTCACTTGTCGGATCGAAGCCAGGAATAGGTTTAAGCCATTAGATCGTGCCTGTGGCTGGAAAAATTCCTTAATTAAATCGGATCGAATACCAGCCATTGGATCTAAATCAAGAGCACTAACAGCCATTGAATCGCACTTCACTATGCCTTTGGATCCTGTAGATCGACCGCACCGAAGACCTAGACTAATCAGAGTTCGCTGCATCAAAAAAAATGATGAAATTACCCTATATGCTGTGATGAATTTTGTGTGGACCCTTTAAGGGTCCATGCATACTGACTCAACTGTCAGTCCATGGTGGACCGCGCGGTTTCCTGATATCAAGGTGATGTCAGGGCTAAAAGGAGTGGGCTGGAGCAAGCCTTGTTCATATGTGGGCTGGCGCTGGCAGACCAAGCTGGGCCGCGATCGACAGTCTGAAATTGGCCAATTTTGCTGGACTGATTTTGGCTGGACCGGTCGGTTCAGCTAACCAATTTTTCCTTCCTTTTTTTTATTATAACTTCCAACATTCATAACTTTTTTAATTTAGCTTTGATTTGCATAAAATTTAATCCATTTGAATCCATAAATTGACTTCTTCACATTGATTAGCTTTTTTCTACAAAGCATTAATAAAAGCATCAATTCATTAAAATAAATATTAAGTATTATATATTTTAATACTTTTATTTAGTATTTTATGATGATTATCAAAGGCTAGACTAAGAAGCAAAAGCCCAATAAGAGTCAAGTGGAGTGCTTCTTCTATAAAAAATGGGTGCACTGAAAGAGGAATTACTCTCAGTACATTGCCTTCCTGGATCCAAACAGGTTGAGAAGAAAGCAAGGTATTGTTGGATAAGGTATTTATATAATAATTCCTTATAATTTTTTTATTTATAATATTACTGACTGGATATTGGATATCGGTAGCCCTTACTATATTTGTAATTCATTGCAGGGGTTGTAGGTCAGTAGGAAATTTGAACAAGATGAGAGGTTTCTAAACATTGGAGATGGAAGACTAGTTTCAGTTCTAACTTTAGAAATTTTAAAACTTATATTTGAGTCTCATACTATTATTTTTAGTGATTGTCATTTTTGTACTAGTTTCTTTTTGAATATCATTTCTGTAGGCCTTTTGGCCAAAAATAATTATGAGTTTTCCATAAAGAAAGAACTTTGTAATATCATTTTGAATGGTATTACTATATTTTCTAGATATTTGAACAATAGGATATACATGATATCATAATATGTTAATATAGTCTACTCCACTAGCAAGCACCCTAGATTAGATAGTGTGTCTACTTATGACACTATAGGTTTGGTCACATTAACAAGAACAAGATAAGTAGGTTGACTCAAGATAAAATCCTCAAAGTCAGTGATTATGAATCTGGTGTGGACACCAGTCACCGTGATTTATTATGACTCGATGGTTGATAGAGCCTTAATTTTATTGAGTCCTATATTTTTATTTCTTGTAATAAATTGAGTCCTTAGATTGGCTTTGATATCCTAGTTAGAGTCAACTATTTGGGTTTGATTTGTAATTAAGTTCAATTCAAGTCAGCCAAATAATTTGATTTGTAATTAAGTTCAATTCAAGTCAGCTACCTGGATGAGTTTTATAGAGGCACGCCACCTTGAAGTGGCATGCCCAGATATTCTTCATGCATGGGATTGGAGATCTTCACAAAATAGAATACCATCCAGATTGGTACATCCCACCTCCATGCACCTTCTTTCTATTTAGTTTGTTAGTGTTTTTCTTTAAAAGGAAAAACAAAGGTCTTGTAATCATCGATGTTTTGAGAATAAAAAAAATTCTGTTTCTTTCTTTCTACCTATGTGCTCTCTTCTTCCTCCCTCTCCACCGACTAATCTCTCTCCTCTTTTCCTCTCTTTCTTTTCTTTCTCTCTTCCTTCTTCTCTCTTCCATCTTTCTTCTGAAATCCCTCTCAAATTTGAAGGTTGAAGAAAGAAGAAACTTCAACAATCTCTCCCTTCGTAGGATCTAATTTCAGCATTACAATTGTCTAAATTTTCAAATCTACGCCATCCTTTATGACTGTTAATGTGTTTCTATTGATGCAGGCAATTCTTCATATACTCAGATCGAATTCTCGTGATTGTGGATGATAGAAGAACTTGCAAACAACCATGGCCTGAATTAATGTTCTGATTCCTTCCTCATCCAGGAAACTCATCGATGTGTTTTGTGAGATCCCTTGTTTCTAAAAATCTGAGTAGATTATTATTGTTAATAGTTAATCCTATATTTTTTATTAATTAGATTTAAATTTTTTTAATTTTAATTTGATGCCCTAATCATGGATGGTTTCTCAATCGTCTGTGGTCCGAATCTAGATCTAGGGGTTGTTCAACATGCATGCATATCGATGATCTATTTTTCTCGAGTTTAGCATAATCATCTCTTTGATTTTGGGCTTGCTGGCTGTCTATTAATTGTTAATAAATTTAAATACTTGCTTCCTCTAGATCTGAATCATCCCACATTAGTTTGGTACCAGAGTGTTAGATTAGTGCTAAAGTTTTGCATTTAGATAGTTTTTTGCATTAAAACCTGCACACTGGTATCCTGCGCAATCTACAAAGGAACTACAATTCCTGCTTCCAGAGACCTCAAAAAATGTTCAAAATATTTATGCAGGTTTTAGACCTAATTATTAAGTGGGATTTTAAATTTCATAGGAATTGGAAACCATTTGATCCTTGATGGTACTTCCAAAAATTCTTACACGTCCTAATTTCTATATTTGAAAATTGTTCAAAAATCTATTTGTTCATCTATGAATGAAATAAGCTTTCCCATCTACAGGAGAATCAGAAATTCATGAAATTTGATAATTTGAAAACTAGATTCGATAACAAATATTTTTGTGAGTGAAAATATAGAAAACAGATATGGAATTAATGCAAGATTTGTTTGTTAGTTGAAGGTTAGCGCACTAAATTCTATAACTTGTCTTGTTCTGCACAACCTAAGAAAAAATAGAGTTTCACACCTATTGAAATATCCAAAAACTTCAAGATTTAGTTTTCCACAATCCTAACTCGATTAGAAATTTAGTCATACTTTGAAAACTAAGAAAACTATCCTTTGAGAACCCTGTTGCAAAACTTCAACCAGAGGATTCTGCAGTCCAAAATAGAATTTCTAGAAGTCTGAAATTTTCTGCACTTAGGAATAATTTTAGGTTTGTTTGAACTTTATATTTTCAGTAAGTTAGTTTCAATTTTTTTTAACTTGGTACTATTTATTTTATTTGTAGCTCGTGATTTCAGTAACTTAATTTCAATTTCTATTTTGGTAAATTGGTACTGTTTTATTTCATTTTGAATCAATGTTTGCATCTTGTTTGCATTCTTAAGTTATCCTAAGGGCACTCCAATTATAAGATAAGGGAAGAATTTCATCTCCTTTTCTTAGCCCAAAAACCACCAACCTCATGTGCATTATTGACCTAAGCCTAAACTAAAATCAATTAGACATTAAAAAGAATAGGGTCAAAACAAGGCAAGTTTAGTTGCTACGATGAGTCTTAGTACAAGTTTTGGTCTATAGTTGGTTCTATAAGTTGGTGACTAAGGCTAAAGGTACATGGCAAACACTTAAGTGAATTGTGGTTACTTAATTAGGACCTCGCGAGAGCGAGGGGAGCCTCCCACATTTTCACCTTTTTACCTGGCCAGCCCAAGGATTCGAATGTTGATCGATTCGTGCTTTGATTGATTTATAGTGATTTGAGCTTTTAGGTCTAGGAAACCCCTCGAGTTGATGGTGCTGCATGTCTACTAGGTTCGAAGCTAGATATCATCTAGAAAACCTGGAGTCAAGTCATGGAATGGATTTTGATTTTGCCACGGCCTTTAAGGATATTACTAGTGCCATGAGTGGTTT
The DNA here is from genome assembly GCA_006176705.1 of Cocos nucifera. Taxonomy (NCBI): domain Eukaryota; kingdom Viridiplantae; phylum Streptophyta; class Magnoliopsida; order Arecales; family Arecaceae; genus Cocos; species Cocos nucifera. Next base: position 27,990 of record QRFJ01000547.1, read on the forward strand.
TGTCCAAAATTTGAATGCGAGAGTAGAGACCCTAGAAGAACAAAGGTTGAATGGCTTGGAAGAACGTATTAGGAATGCCCCTCCCCTAGTTGACTACCCTAGAGAACGATGTGACCATCCTAGTTTTGATAGAGGTGATAATCAAATGGTCTGACCCCATTACAATTTTAATAACCAGAATGAGAAAATACTTTGAAGTGTCAAGATTGAAGCCCCAAGCTTTGTGGGCCATCTAGACCCCAATGAGTACTTTGACTGAGAGGTGGACATGAATCATTATTTTGAATGGTACGTCAAGCCAAATTATATTGGCATAATATGGAGCGATTAGCCATGCATAGGAGATAGGAGCCCATAAGTACCTAGAACGAGATGAAAGAAAAACTTTATGAAAAATATCTCCTTACCTCCTGTCAGTAGCATATCCTAGATCAATGGCAAAGGTTGACCCAGGGTAGTAAGACTGTTACTGAGTACATCGCCAAATTCGATGAATACCTTATGCGATGTGGTGTTAGTGAAGACCCCTCTGTTACTTTGTCATGTTTTAGAGCTCGTTTGAGGGATGACATATAGAGAGAATTATTTATGCACGAGGTCTATAGCTTAGAACAAGCTTATCAATTAATCTAGAATTATGAGAGATTCCAAAGATTACCGATCGCCCGACAACTTAAGTCATGTAAACCTAGTATTCTAGGTCCTAGACCTGGCCTTAATCAAATCCCTAGACCTGGCTATAATCAAATCCCAACCAATCATTCCCTACCTATTGGTCTCCCACCAAGAAAAGATGATCAAGACAAAGGAGCCTTTGCAGAGAATCCAAGAGGAAGTACTTCAGGAACCCAATGCTTCAAATGCAACGGATTAGGTCACATTGCTAGTCAGTGCCCATCTTGAGCTCTACATATTAGAGAGCCTAAAGAAGAGAACCTTGAAAACCTTCTAGGAGATGAAGAAGTATGTATAGCGGACACTGAGTTATTATGAGGAACCTAGTACTTTGGAAGAAGTTAACTTTGAATAAAGAATGGGTGTAGTAAGATGCATTTTAGTCCAACCAAAAGAAAGTGAAGATTGGCATAGGACTATTATTTTTCACACCTTCATAGGTCAGGAAAATAAAGTATGCAAGGTGATCATTGATAGTGGTAGCTGCATCAATGCTATTTCGACTAATGCCATATCAAAACTTAGTCTGACACCTATAGATCACTCGAACTCATACAAGGTAGCCTAGATAGATGCATCGTCCATCCTAGTTAGAAACCATTGTTTGGCCCCCATTAAATTTCAGTCTTACTAAGAGAATGTGTGGTGTGATGTTATGCCCATGAATGTAGGAAGCATAATCGTAGGAAGGCCTTGACTATTCGATCAAGATGCTATGCTTCATGATCGATCCAACTCATGTACGTTCATGAACAAAGGCAAAAAAATTACGATCTACCCTTCACCCCCTAGGAATGTAAAGAGAAATGAACCTTTAGAGCCCAAAGAAGAAAAGCTAAACAAAAGCTTACATTTAATCAGTGCAAAGGAATTTGAAAAAGATTTGAAAGAAAGCTCTTCTATTTGGATTCTAACTGTTAATGAAGTTAACAAGAAGGATACAAGTCATTATCGCCAAGAGATAGCAAGCCTCTTTGATAATTATAAAGATGTTTTCTCTGAGCATCTTCCAGATCACTTGCCACCCATGAGGAATATCCAACACGCAATATGTCTTATTCTAGGAGCCATCCTACCCAATCTTCCTCACTATCACCTTAATCCCACCAAGCACGCTGAGCTGAAACGTCAAGTAGAAGAACTCCTTAGAAAGAGATTTATTAGAGAAAGTCTAAGTCCTTGTGTGGTACCTATCCTCTTGACTCCCAAAAAGGATGGAACTTGAAGAATTTGTGTAGACAGTCAAGCAATTAACAAAATAATGATAAGGTATCAATTTTTGATTCCTTGGCTAGATGATATGTTGGACATGATTGCTGGATATAATGTGTATTCCAAAATTGATCTAAAAAGTGGATATCATCAGGTATAAATTAGGTCTGGAGATGAATAGAAAACAACTTTCAAAACTAAAGATGGTCTATACGAATGGTTGGTCATGCCATTCGGCTTGTCTAATGCCCCTAGCAAGTTTATGAGACTCATGACTTAAGTACTACGACCATTTATGGGCACATTTGTGGTCGTGTACTTTGACGATATTCTTATTTATAGTAAGACTAAGGAGGACCATTTAGAACATCTCCATCAAGTATTCCAAACTCTTAGAATCGAAAGCGTATTTATAAATTTTAAGAAATATGACTTCATGACTACATGTGTTATTTCCTTAGGTTTCATTATGACCCCTGATGGTATGTCCACGGATCCTAAAAAGGTTCGAGCAATTAAAGAATGGCTTGTACCCTAAAACATTTACAATGTTAGGAATTTTTATAATTTAGCAGCTTTTTATTGAAGATTCATTAAGGGGTTTAGTACAATTGTGGCTCCCATTACGAATTGTATAAGAAAGGGAGCCTTTAAATGGAACAAGGCTGCTGACTAAGCTTTGCATGAAATTAAGGATCATATGATTAGTGCTCCTATGTTGCATTTGCTAGATTTTTTTAAGATTTTTGAAGTTGCCTATGATGCATCCAGAGTAGGAATTAGTGGAGTCCTTAGTCAAGAAGGACATCCTATGGCTTTCTTCAGTAAAAAGCTAAATGACACTAAGCACAGGTATTCCATCTATTGTAAGGAGTTCTATGCAGTGGTCCAAGTTCTTAGATTTTGGAGGCACTACTTGCTTCTCCAAGAATTTATCCTGTATTTTGACTATGAAGCTCTTAGGTTTCTCAATTCTCAAAGAGAGCTAAATCCTAGACATGAAAAATGGGTTGAGTTCCTTCAGTTATACACCTTTGTGTTGAAACACCATGTCAGTGTTGATAATCATGTTGTTGATGTGCTCTCTCATAGGGTTGACCTTCTATTAGCAGTGACTGTTAAGATCACTGGCTTTGAAAAATTAAAAGAAGATTACGATAATTGCCCAGACTTTGGAAAAATTGTGTCTTCACTCCGACAAGATTCATCTAGAGAAATTGGTGAATATACCTTCCAAGATAAATATCTTTTCATAAATAATAAGCTATATATCCCATGTACCTCTGTCCATGATTTTTTGATATGGGAATTGCATGCGGGTGGTTTGTCTGGTCATTTCGAAAGGGCCAAAACCATAGAAGCCATAGAACACCAATTTTGTTGGCCAAGTTTGAAATGAGATATAGCCAAAATTGTTGCCCAATGTCGAACCTGTGTTGTAGCTAAATAGTGTAGACAAAATACTAGCTTATACATCCCACTACATGTTCCTAATTATCCATGGAAAGATGTGAGCATGGATTTTATTTTAGGATGCTAAAGAATGAAACAAATAGACAAAACCCTTTTAGGATCTTAAAGAAAATCGGACCAAATGCATATGTTGTAGATTTACTGTCTGATTATGGCATCAGCTCTACTTTTAATGTTTTAGATCTGGTTAAATATAAAGAACCAATAACAATACCGAGTGATCCGTTTGAGCCTAACACATCCATTGAGAGTGAACCCCAACCTGAGTGTCCACAGCCAAAATTTTCCAAAAAGCATGAATGTATTGAAATAATTCTAGATGAGCAGGTAATTTCTATCAGGTGGAAAGGATATCAAAGGTATCTAGTTTGTTGGCAAAGCCGACCTGAGTCTGAGAACATATGGATAACCTGAGAAGAGCTACAAAGAATTGATCCTAATCTACTTGAACACTATCAGAGCCAAGATGGTCTTTATTTGACAGAGTCGAATTCTCTCCAATCTGAGAGAATTAGTGTGGAACTAGTCACCGTGATTCATTATGGCTTGATGGTTGATAGAGCCTTAATTTTATTGAGTTCTGTAATTTTTATTTTTGAGTCCTATAATAAATTGAGTCCTTAGATTAGGTTTGATCTCCTAGTTAGGGTCAACTATTTGGGTTTGATTTATATAATTAAGTTTAATTCAAGTCAGCCACCTGGATGAATTTTATGGAGACACACCACCTTGAAGTCTCACGTCCAGATATTCTTTGCGCACGGGATTAGAGATCTTCACAAAATAGAATAACATCAAGATTGGTGCATCCCACCTTCATGCAACTTCTTTCTATTTAGTTTTTAAGTGTTTTCTTTTAAAAGAAGAAATAAAGAGTCTTGTAATCATCGATGTTTTGAGAATTAAAAAAAATTCTATTTCTTTCTTTTTACCTACGTGCTCTCTTCTTCCTCCCTCTCCATCGACTAATCTCTCTCCTTCTTTCTCTCTCTTCCTCTCTTCCTTCTTCTCTCTTTCATCTCTCTTCTGAAATCCCTCTCAAGTTTGAAGGTTGAAGAAAGAAGAAACTTTGACAATCACTCCTTTCGCAGGATCTAATTTCAGCATCACAATAGTCTAAATTTTCAAATCTATGCCATCCTTCATGATTACTAATGTGTTTCTATTGATGCAAGCAATTCTTCATATGCTCGGATCGAATCCTCATGATTGTGGATGATGAAAGAACTTGCAAACAACTATGGCTTGAATTGATGTTCTGATTCCTTTCTCATCCAGAAAACTTCAGCGACGTGTTTTGTGAGATCCCTTATTTCTGATAATCTGAGTAGATCATTATTGTTAATAGTTAATCCTATGCTTTTTTATTAATTAGATTTGAATTCTTTTAATTTTGATCTGATACCTTAATCATGGATGGTTTCTCAATCATCTACGGTCCGAATTTAGATCTATGGGCTATTTAATATGCATGCATATCAATGATATATTTTTCTTGATTTTAGTATAATCATCTCTTTGATTTTGGGCTTACTGGCTATCTATTAATTGTTAATAAATTTTAATACTTGCTTCCTCTAGATCTGAATCATCCCACATCAGAATCACTTCCAACCTGTGAGTCTTGTCTTCTGGAAAAAATGACCAAGTCATCTTTTACCGAAAAAAATGAGAGAGCTATGGAGCTCTTAGGTCTTGCACATACTGATGTATGTGGGCCTATGAGCACAAGTGCCATAGGTGGATATCTCTACTTCATCACTTTTATAAATGATCTATGTAGGTATGGATATAAACACAAGTCTGATTCATTTGAAATGTTCAAATGATTTTGTAATGAAGTAGAAAAATAAACTAAAAGAGTATTAAAGTCCTTTGGTCTGACCAAAGAGGTGAATATCTTTTAGGCGAATTTCTCTAATATCTAGGAGAGAATGGGATTTTCTCTCAATAGACTCCTCTAGGAACACCATAGCATAATGGCATGTCTGAAAAAAGAAATTGAACTCTATTAGACATGGTCCGATCCATGATGGATTTTAATAGCTTGCTGATATCCTTCTAGGGATATGCACTCAAATTAGCTTACTATCTTTTAAATAGGATTTCAAGTAAGTCTGTAATTAAAACTCCATATGAGATATGGACAGGACTTAAGCCAGCATTTTCACACCTTAGGGACCGGGGGTGTCCGGCTTATGTGAAATGGTTAATCATAGATAAACTTGGACCGAGGTCTAATAAGTGCACATTCATAGGATATCCAAAAGAAATCAAAAAGTATATTTTCTATCATGTTGATGAATCAAAGGTGTTCGTCAGCCTTAAGATATTTTTTTTAGAAAAAGAGATCCTTGGTGAAAGAACTGTTGCCTCTAAGGTTCAACTTGATAAAGTTCAACAGGTAGAAAGACCGATACCAGTAGCTGAACTAAAATTGGATTTAATTAGATTAAATTTGGAGCCTAGTGTACCTACACCATTAAGGCAATCTGGTAGAATAATGCATCAGCTGAATAGATACTATGGTTTCTTAGTCTAGGACTGTGATCCCATCAAACTCAATGAGAATGATGAGGATCCGATCATCTATATGGATGCAATACAGAGACCTAATTTCGAGAAATGGCTTGAAGTCATGAAATCCGAAATGGAGTCCATGAAGGTTAATGATGTATGGATATTGGTTGACCCACCTGAAGGAATTAAATCGATTAGGTGTAAGTGGATCTTCTAGAGGAAGAGGGGCACAAACGGGAAGATGGAGATCTATAAAGCTCGTTTAGTTGCCAAGGGGTATTATCAATGTTATGATATTGACTATGACGAGACGTTCTCTCCTATGGCAATGCTTAAATTCATTCGAATAATGCTTGTGATAGCTATCTATTTGAACTATGAGATCTGGCAGATGAAAGTGAAGATAGCTTTTTCAAATGAAAAGCTGAACGAAGAGGTGTATATGATACAATATGAGGGGTTCACATTCACAGACGAGTCCAAAGTATATAAGCTTTAGAGATCCATTTATAGATTGAAACAAGCATCTTGGAGTTGGAACATGCATTTTGATAAGATAATCAAAATGTATGGCTTCATTAAAAATGAAGAAGGGCCCTACATTTACAAGTGGGCAAATGGAAAATGACGTTCCCATACTATAAAGAATAAAAGTTTAGCTGTTATCTCAATTCTCCATGAAGGACTTGGGTGAAGCATCCTATATTCTAGAAATGAAGATCTATAGGGATAGATCTAAGAGGATGCTTGGGTTATCCTAGTCTATGTGTTGAAAAATGTGTCCTAAAGTCAATCATCTACCTATTGATGGTTGAGCTATATTATAATTATAATTAATTTATTGATGAATAAAATAATTCTTTTGATATTTTCATCATAAAATTTTTATTTTGTAACGAACTCCATTATTATGATGAAGTTCTTAGGACTATTTAGGTTCGATAAAGAAAGGATTTATTGATTAGTCCTTAAAATTATTCACGATCAAATGATAGGCTATTAATTAGGATGATAGCATCTATCGAGCATGGGTCACTATGTGCCATATAGGCTAGTTGTCCTCTTAACCAAAATGTGTGGAGATACTGGTATGAAATATAGGTGAGATGTAAGGGTACATCATTATTGAATATGATCAATTTTAGAGCATTCTGCTATCAAGAATGTCTCTGATGGGATATAGGTATAAGTATCCCTTAGACCTAAGATCACCTCAGTGGCTTGCAAGCAACTCACTGTGCTTTGGTACTAGACTAACTAAAATTCTAATTTAGTAATGGAAGGTTTCTAAGCATAGTCAAGTACTTGCGAAGTCAGTGTGTGATCAAGATGGGATTGACTACTCTAAGAGTTGGAGAAGAATGTATCACTGTATTTTAATATAGTAAAATCTTAGCTAGGATAATCCATGAGATGGATTTGGTATTTTGAAATACAATGTGGATAGCCTGATCAGAGTCGATAGTTGAACTTTGAGGTATCCTACAAGCATTTTGGTCAAGAAAATGAATTATATGAAAACTATATCCATATGGGTTCTGAGGATGTTCTACACATTCGACCTATCCTATCATTGGGTACCATTGCTAGATGGCCACTTCGATTGGTACAAAAATTTATTCTTATGCTACTAGCTTAGGTTCAGACCTATGGGGTCACACACATTAGAGTTCATAATCTAATTGGATGGTTGATCAACGATTAAGAATCGTTCTTGGGTTAAACGATCAATATGATTGATATTTAACCTAGTACAAGTATTGCTGGAGGATCGATTGGCAATTAGATTGCTAATTGGCTTAATTTGATTAAGCCAGAGGGATGAGATTAAGTCTAGCTAAATATAATTTAATTAGATTTGATTTGAGCTTGATTGGATCAAGTTCAATTGATTTATTAAATAAGCCAAGTGCAAGAAAGAACTAGTCCTAGTTCAATTAGGACTTGGATCAATCAAATTTTTTAATTTAATTAAAAAATTAAATTAAAATTAAATATAATTTAATTTGATTTAATTAAGTTCTTTATTGGATTATGACTTAATTTAATTATGTTGATTTTCTTCTGATTTAATTTGGTTTGAGAAATGATATGGACCAAGTCAAAGGAGGAGTCTTAGTGTGACTAGGAACTTCCATCCTTGCACCACCTATACCCCACGCCCATCTCTCTCTCTCTCTCCTTGAAGTTTATGGATGTGAGCTCTCTCTCTATTTCCTATATGGTATTAAATTATGGACCGAATCAATACATGGCAAGTTGTTGTGGGTTTGAATTATGCATGATAGAATCTCAACAAACTTGGACTCTTCCCTTGTGCTGCCCTCCATCCTGATTTCTCTCTTTGTTTTCCATGCTAAAAAGAGAAATTTTGTGCGCCCCTCTCTGGTGGTCCATGCCAAAAAGAAAGGAGGGGGCACCTAAGTATTGGACGCCCCAACTTATTGCCTTAATTGAACCTACCTTGTCAAGGTATTTGATCTAGACAAGACTCCTCCATATCTTATTATTTAAAATAAATTTTAGACTAATTTTTTTATGAATTCTAGATCATTGAGAGAGGTTTTTGGCATATGAAAATTAGAGAAAAAATCTTCTTAGGCATTGGGTTTTCATAGACACCAATCTAGGTGTCTAGGTGAGAGAAGAAAGAAGAAGAAGAGGGTCTTCTTCTAGGGTTTCTTCTATTCATCCCTTTTTCTCCATCTTTGAGATTTATTTTTGAGAGTGTCTTAGATCTAAAGTCTCTTCTCTTCTTTCTAATCTTTGAAGAGTCTAAATCTTGAAGAAGAGAGCACCAGATCGACTATTGAAGAAGGATCAGTACAGTACTAGCATACTATGCTGATTTTTGAAGATCGAACTTCTAATCAGGATTCATGGACTTGTGTGGACATCTCATAAAGGCCAAATGCATGTGCAGATTAGAGCTTCATCATCAAGCCTAGATTAGTAAGTTAGAATATCTAACTTGCATAGGTAATATCGATCTGATCCTCTATTACATACCTGCAATAGATCTAGTGTAGATCGTATTGATGCGATCAACACCTTTTCTTCTTTCTTACATTTTTAATTTTTGTTTTAATCTCATGTCATAATTATATAATAGAATCTTAGATCTATAGTTTTCTTTGATTTTATGAATAAATTTTGATTTATTCTAGTCTTCTGCTGCTTGATCTTGAAAAGTTTCAAGTTCTAGCCCTAAAAACCTAGATCTGGTTCCATCAATTGGTATCAGAGCTTAGGTTGATTGTTACATGATTATATGTATATGTTTAAATTACTTTTTAGATTAAATTTGATTTATAATCTGATTACTAAATCTAAAATTAAAAATTATGATAACATGAATTGATTATAAGGTTGTCATGCTATAAGATTTATCCCTTATAATGGAGAGATTGTCCTAGTTCATATAGATTTATTTCTTATCATAAATTTATTAGATATGATCTAATTTTATTTATGATTTATTAGATTTAAAAAGTTTTAGATCTAGAAATAAAAATTTTAGTTTGCACAGACTAATTATAAGGTTGTCCTGCTATAAGGTTTACTTCTTATAGTGGAGAGGTTGTTCTAGTACATGCTGACCTAAAATATTGATCATAAAATTTTAGATTAGATCTAAAAAAATTTATAATCTAACTAAAAATATTTTAATCTAATTTTAATCATCATAAATATATTAGATTTGATCTAAGATAATTTATGATTGATTGGAATTGAAATCATTTCAATTACATGAACCTGTTTAGATTAGATCTAAAGTAGTTTTATATTTATCTTATTTGCATATTGATTATGATTCAAACATGCAACTTGGTTGGTAGAACCATGTTGTAAAAATATTTTATAAATATAAAAATTATTTTTAAAAAACCAAATCTCGACCTTCAGCCCAAAACTTAATTAAGAATTAAGAAGTTATTTGATTAGGATCTAGGATTGTGAATTAAAGATCCTAAGACATAAATCATAACACATTGGGTTAATGAGTTAGTGGGAATTAGGTCCATTAATTAAGTTAGATCTAGGGTTACATTAAAGAATTGACTTAATTAGATAATTGATTAAATATAATCACATATTATCTTAGATTAAGTCAAGGATTCTCTAGATTAATTACAATAGTTGTAGTTGATCAAGTCCATGTCTTTAATGAGACCCAAGATGGACTTGATTTTTGGCGCCACGGTCTAGCAAGAACTGTTAGGTAGATCTAATTGAGACTAATTAAACCAGTTAGTGTCTAAGATAAACCAGACTGATGGTCTTTAATTGGCAGCTCGTTTACCTAGCTATTTTTTATGGTGTCTAAGGCAAGCTGTGATAGACCCTCCCACCGATCGATCTTACCTGGTCTCTTGGTGAAATTATGTTTTGATCGAATCACTTGACTATTTGAGCTGACCCATATTAGCTAAGTAAATCAGTGTGACTGATTTTAGTGCTCCTAGACTAGCCTGGTAATGGTTTTCCTTAAGCTAACTTGGTGAAGCCTATGGGAGGATCATGACAAGCTGGTTTATCTGACCGTCTTTCTTTTTTAAATTACAATCCTCTAAAATTATTAGGTCCTTAAAATAAAATAGTTATGGTGATAACTAGATCATAGCCTCCCATTAAATGGATGATAATGGGTTCATTAGTTGGATAATCATTAGAGGCCCATAGGCCTGGTGCTTATCCGCTAATGGAATTATCATTCATAATATGATTTCTTAGCTATATCTCTCTAAATGGTAGTTAGGTTGACTAACCATAGTTGGATTTAATCATTCATTAGTTTGATGGACCAAGTATGATCATGTTAATGTTTGGACCTAGCTAAAACTTTCAGTGAAGGTCCAAGACTACTGAAAAGATACTTAAGGTAAATTTAAATTACTAAAAATTATTTAAAAAAATAATTGATTATTAACCTACCCTTAGATGTACATGGATTGACCAACCATAGTTGGACTTGTGTGCGAACTGTGTGGATTCTAGTACCCACTAAGAAATTAGAATAATTCCTCAAATTAGAGGTAAAGGCTACCAATTCGAATAAAATAGTGGGAGAACCTTTTGATTAAAGTTCAAATCTTAAGAATTAATAAATCAATTACTAATTAGGTTTTTGGTTCTCCTTTATATAGTTAAACCCAAACCATATTTGCTCCATTCATTATTAGACAATGATATACTTATGGGACCTAACTTCGATAATTAGTATCGAAAGTTGGATATTGTTTAGCAGCACGAAGTGATTTGTGCTAGGGCCTCTACGCCCAGATTAAACATAAGGTCCAAGAATAACCTAGATCAAGTAGAGTGCTGTAATGAGTAGGGATGTTGGAAGAAAAACTATCCTCAGTATCTTGAAGACCCTAACAGGCTGAATAAGAGAGATGAGCAAATAGTTGCTGATCAAAGATGTTATATGATAATATCTTGTAATTTTTTTGTTTGTAAAATTTCTACTTGTGTATTGGATATCGGAAGTCTAGTCCATATTTGCAATACATTGCAAGAAATTCAAATTAATAGAAGATATGAAAATAATGAGCGATTCCTGAATGTTGGGGATGGAAGGTCTATTCCAGTTCTAACTATGGGAATAGTTCAACTTATTATCAATACAAATATCATTTCTTTAAATGAATGTCATTATTATTCTTCCTTTTTGATGAATATAATCTCTGTTGGCCTTTTGGCCAAAGATCGTTCTCATTTATCTATAAAAGGAGATTATTGTGATATCATTATGAATGATGTTATAATAATGCAAGGACAATAAAGAAATGGTATTTATATTTTATCATAGCCTATGAGTAGAAGGTAGTGATTGTATTGGCTCAACCTGATTTGGTTCCATAGGATCCTTAGCCCGTTGCTCTTGGAAGACTTTCTCCATGAGCTTGATCTGCTTTCCAATGCCACCATCTTGAATAAACTATTTTTTAAGAAAGATAGCATGCTGACTCACAATCACATGGTCTTCTAGAATGTAGAAATAATATCCTAATGACTCTTTAGGATATCCTATGAATCAAGCTCTAAAGGACCTACAGTCTAACTTGTTCGCTAATTATCTTTTGACATGAGTCGAACAACCCTAAATTTTGAGATGACTCAGACTTGATTTCTTACCATGCCATATCTCATACAGTATAGTAGGAACGATTTTAGAGGAAACCCTATTCAATAAATATATAAGAGTTAACAGACTATGTTCTCAAAAAAAATCAGGGAGGTCAGTGAAGCTTATCATGGATCGTACATATCTAATAGGGTTCCGCTTCCTCCTTTCTGAAATTTCGTTGAGTTGAGGTATTCCAGATGGAGTCCATTGGAGACTATGCCATATTGCTTGAGATAGTACAAGAATTTTCGACTAAGGTATTCACCTCCTCGATCTCATCGAAGAATCTTAATAGATTTTTTAGTTTGCTTTTCCACCTTATGTCTGAATTTCTTAAATTTTTCAAAGGCTTCAGACTTGTGTCTCATAAGATATACATACCTATACCGAGATAAATCATCGATAAAGATTATGAAGTAGACAAAGTTGTCTCTAGTCGGCACATCAAATGGGCCGCACACATCAGTATGTACTAGGGCAAGTAGATCCATTGCCCTTTTCCCATGTCCTACAAAAGGAAGCTTAGTCATTTTGCCATGAAGACATGATTCACAATTTGGATATGACTCGAAAGTCAATGAACTCAATAGCTCGATTTTCTTTAATCTGTTAACCGTATCTTCTGCTATCTGACCTAGCCTTAGGTGCCATAGATCTACCGTTTGGACTATCCTTGGGTCATTTTGATCCTATGGCATTCACATTTTGCATGATATTAAAGACAAATATATCAATATGTAACTGATAGAGACCGTTAATAAGAAAACCACTTGCAATTTTATTTCTTTTATAAAGAATATTACAATGATCATTAAGAAAACTAATTACATAGCCTTTTAGTGCTAAACATGAAATATAAATTAAATTCCTGCTTGCAGTAGGCACATAATAACAATTATTGAGTACTAAATCTAAGCCAGACGGTAGTAGAAGATGGTAGGTTTCGACGACCATAGTAGCAACCCTTGCTCCATTTTCGATACGTAGGATCATCTCACCATCCCTCAACCTCCTACTATCATCAAGACCCTGCATAGAAGTGCACAAATGAGTACTAGAACCAGAGTCAAGCACCTAACTAGATGTAGAAGAAACCATAAGGTTAGATTCAATAACGAGCATACCTTCAGAAGGATCTATCTCCTTCTTATTCTTCAGGGTGGCCATGTAGGGCATTTCTGCTTACAGTGCCCATCAGTATTACAATGGAAATATTTTTCTTTGTCAGCGGCCTTCTTCTTCAGCTCTGCCTTTTTTCTTTCCACCTTCCACCTTCTGCTTTTTCACAGACTTCTTTTTCTTTACAAAAGACTTTCTCTTGGATGAAGTTTATTCCATAGCAAGTACTGAGCCTTTAAAACCTTTCATAGAAAGCTCAGTAGTACCCAGTATATTCATAAGCTCGGCCAGAGTATTCTAAAGTTTATGCATATGGTAGTTCATGATGAACTGCCCATATGCATCAGTCAAGGATTGCAGAATTATATCATTCTATAGATCCTGGTCTAACTTCACTTCGAGCTTCTTAAGCTCTTCTAAGTCCTTGATCATCATTAGACGACGATCTTGGACTGACTGCCCATCACTTATTTTAGCTTTAAATAGTCGTTTGGTGACCTAATATTTGGTTGCGTGACTCTATTCACCAAACAACTCTTGTAGGTGAGCCAACATTTGGTGGGCAGTCTTGATATCCTCATGTTGGCGCTGAAGCTCATCAGACATCAAGCCCAACATATAGTATCTGGCCTTATTATCTTCACCCATCCACTTATCAAGAGATGCTCTTTGTTCAATAGATGGACAAGCGGGTAAGGTGGGAGGATCTTAGTCCAATACATGAGTCAACTTCTTAGAATCCAAAATAATTTTAAGTTTTGGAGCCAATTTTTGTAATTATGTTTGGTCAATCTATGGGTGTCCAAGGTATGGGCTAGTGGGTTGGTCGTAGATATTTTTCTTTTTCTTATAGAGAGTCAAAGTTTCTAGTTAGATTTTGTAATTAAGATTTGATCAATTTATTTAAAAATTTAATTTTTAAATAAATTAGCTCCCACTATTTTCTCGGATCTCTATACTTTCTTTATAGAGATGCAAAAATCTCCATGATTACTGATTTTTAGTAGGTGGTGCAGTCCCACTAACTGACTCATCACCTCACCTAATAGTTATTGGTCATGGGTTAGCTAATGAGTGAACAAACTCTTGTCTATTGATTCTCTAATCATGGTGCACCCAAACTTGGTAATTCATGAATCTCATCATGTCCGAAATATTGATCTACTCCTTAGTTAAGTCTGACCCACTATTTGCACAAATTGGATTTCTAATTGGATCTCTCACCGTATTCGAAATATTGAGCCTAATCCATCCTCCAGCCCATATCATCCAATGCCTAATAGATATGGTTGCATCTTCTCGGTGCAACTAAACCACTATGACTAGCCGAGAATAATCGACCCCGAAAAGGACCCGCACATCTATAATGGTGGAAGACCTTAGACTTAATCTTTTCTTAGAGAGATTTGATTTAGGTCTCTTTAAACTTGACTTGACATAGCCATAACCATTATGACTAACCTAGTGGCATGAGTTAGCTCAAATTGTTAGCCACCTTAGATCAGAACTGGATCGATAAATATGGCCAAAGAAGTGAGACGGATGGAAGGGATATGCCATTAACTCGATAAGAATGCATTCGAGTTAAGTAGCTTCTAATTAAAAACCAGTCGATCATATCTGCCAAACTTACCTTAGACACCAAATTATTGAGCCAGAACCAATTGGGTTAGTTTACAATCCAGACTCTAACCACTGAGCCTAATTAAGTCTTAACTCGATCGATCAGTCATGTGACTCGATCTTGATCCAGACTTAATTCTATTAGGCTGGTCAATTTAAGCACTCTTGATCCCACCTAACCAACTCTTGATTTCGTTTGATCAACCGCTAGACCTGATTGATCTACCCAAGCCCAAACCAAATTTTATGAATATGTCTTAGATCTAAAAATTCTTAATTTTAGGTCGAATATATTTCATAATCTTAATTCTTAATTAACTTTAGGATTTATAAAAAAATATGTATATAAAATTCTAGGATTTTAGGATCTAGGGTTTTGCAGAAAATAAGTTTTTGATTTTTGATTAAGGTTGAATGTGCAGCACCCTTACACACCATAAAAACATTCCATCGAATGGGAGGAGAGGGCCTTTAAATCCTACTTCATTCTTATGATCTGACGGCTAAGGAGAACACCTTAATCAGAAACATGATAAATTTATAAAACTAGTTAGATCTACATCATATATCATATATATAAAAATTGATCAAACTAAAAATATATTTTGCATACATCTCATGTATCATATCATTCATATTTTCAGATCTAAATTATCTCATAAATATCTAAAAAATAAGATTTAAATTTAATCATATCAAATTAAAATTTATTCTAGATAATTTTGTAGAACTATTCTACAACAAATCTAAACATGCATCTATCATATCTCACATGAACAAATTAAAAAAATTTATTTTCTATTTTTTAGATCTAATTGTAACATTAATAATATCAAAAAATAGTAAATAAATAGATCTAAAAATCATAAATAATCAAATTAAAACTATGATTATGTTAGACTACACATAGAATAGTTCTATTCTTAGTCTAGTCATGCATCTCATACATCTTAGATCTATATTATTTAATTTTTAATTTATTAATTTTAGATCTAATCACATCTTATGTGACATCTAAAATTATCTAATTATTAGATCAAAAATAAATTAAAATTAGATCTAATAAATTATCAGAATCTAGCTCTGATACTAGTTGAAGGAAAAATTCTATTTTCTAGATCAGATTCGTTCAGATCTAACTGGATCAGGAGGGATATTTTAAAAATTTTTTCTCTAAGATTCTAATCAAATTTGAGACTCCTCAGATCTTATCTTATTGATCTAATAATAAAAATAAAATAAAAATTAAATCTAATTTAATTATACCTTTATTTTGGATAATCCAATTATCCTATGATGATCCTGATATTTGCCTTAGGTTCTGGATGTAGCCATGCAAGCGCCTGACCTTTACCGATATCCACTCATACAGGATCTGAAGATCTTCTCCTTCTCAATCAATTCTTCAAGAATTAGATCAAGATTTGATTTTGAAGGTCTTCAAAACTCCTTTAGAAGAACTATCGTTGTCTCTTACAGTAGTGATGCCTTCTTCCTTTCCTAGCGCCTTTCACTTACTTGGATCGCACCTTATTCGTGCCCAAAACCCCTTGGGCATGGAGAGGAGAGGGAGGACTAGAGCATGGCATGGAAAAGGAGGGAGAGAGGCTTTGTGGCATGGGCTAAAGGTAGAAACATTAAAAACTAGGTGCAGATAGGGTTTATATAGACCTTGCCGCGCCATGCAGTGCCACATCATCCCGACCAATCATGGCCCTTCATGCAATCAGATCTAAATCTAATTGATGGGATGACATCATTTGATTCAATCAAATGAGAGACCCTCAAAATCCTACTAAGCTGGCGCCATGACTCGATCAAACAAGAGTTCTTGGCGTCATAGAGTTTAATCCCCTGAAGCAACCCTAGAGTCCCATCTATATGGGACTCCTTTATCCTCATGGGATGCATGCCTTCCTAGGCATGCAGCCTATTCCTATCTACATTTTAGTAGGAGGACAAGGTCCTAGGTACTCTCCTATAGGCACATGATAGATGGGCAGATGTCCAAGTGTCCAAGGTCAACATTTGACCAATGTCCAAAAACAAGAACTAGCAGGTGATTGAAAATGGTAGGTGTTGTCTTAAATTTATCTCATAAATTAAGACAAACCTTTTCTAATCTGGACAAGCTTCAGTTAGACCAAGTAAAAATTTTTGAGTTAGCCCAAACACATTTGCCTTCATCGAGACAAGCTATAATGATTATTAAAGAAGAATATTAGGCTCAATCATGTGCTAGCATGATTTTCTTGAACCTAATTGAATCTTATTTAAATCAATTAAACTGGGTTAGTCCAATTGATGACATCCAAATCCAAATCCTTCTTTTTTTGATTCAGTTAGGTTCAATTCTATATGGTAATGGGATATATCGTGATCTCTATCATCGACATCATCGAAACATCTTTCGATGGATCAGAACTTTTCTGAATCAGACAACTAGTACGATCGATCATCCAAATCATTCTAATTGCTCCCAAAATCCACCAGTGACATCTAGCAGCATATGGTGGCAACCCATCGAACTAAAAGTGAACCTCTCGGTGCATTTACATGTGTGATTAGGTTCCTCTATCTTGAGCCTCAACCAGATTGGGGTTAAGGTGATCTCATCAAATCCTAATATCCATTGTATGAATTAATCATTTGATTCAAGTCCATTGCGAAAATCCTAATAGAAACTCTATCTATTATTTCACTCTACCATGGCCATGGGCTTATGGACTTGATTCTCATGATCATCATAGGACTGCTCCTCATCTACCGAGGTAGATTGATCCCTTATTGGTGCAATCCAATTCCTACAATGAACATGCTATATACACCTCAGGGTTTCGAATGGCTAGGAGATCGAGTTATGGTGTAGTTAAACTATAACACCCTCAAGGTGTACTACCGATGCACCTTAGGTCAAAGAACCAGATAGACCACTGCAGCTTCGAGCCAGTCATTGATGAGAAGGTAGACTATCTCATGATCGCTCGAGGTGGTCATGTTCAGTGCCCTCATTCTCTAACGAGTATCTATACTCTCGCTCCGGTGTCTCTACATCATAGACTCAAGACTCATCTATCCTAAAGAAGCGATCGTACACCAATATTTTGGATCAATCACCATCCTCATGATGATCCTACGGTCAGAAACATTTTATGAGTTAATAATGAAAATTTATGTCTTAAATTTTTAACTCTTGAAAATATGAACTATCATTACCATTAACTCAAGAGATGTATCACAGACACTTTCAAATACACACCATGATAGAAAATAATTTACTTTATTATTTATAATTAAAATTATAATTTTGCCCTTAGAAGTGTATTACAAGTGTCAGCCAATCTAGCTTCTAGGGCACACATATCTAACATGTAGTCGAGCCGGCTTGAGTTGAGATCGAGCCATTTAGAGCTATCTCAAGTAGATAGCAGATAGAGTTCGAACAAGATATAGTCGAGTCAGCTCGACTCCTGATAGAGCTGGCTCGACAGTAGTGAATAGAACTAGATGAAGTTTTTTGTGTGGTCTTAGATTGGGATTAATCCAAGGGGTCTTAAGGCCTAGTCCAATAAGGACCTAAGGTGGCTAACTCATGTATGAGTTGGATTTAGATCCAAGGGATGAGAGCATGGGAGACATGGGTGTACATGGGCTTAGTGAGTGCTTTCATGTATTGGGTTAGCCTAGGAGAGTTTTTCAGTTGGAGGTTGGGTTTATTAGGGTTCATGTAGTATAGCAAAAATTCTAGGATATATAAACCTAGGTATCGTAATTTTTACGATGGAGTGGAATCAAGACATAGCTTTTCTCCCTAACTCTCTTCTCTCTTTTCTCTATAGTTTCAATGCCACATCCTAGGTGCCACCATCAACTTTTGCTCTTCTTCATATTTTTGGATTAACATCCAAGTTCATGCAAGAAATTGAATCTACGACTATGATTTTGAGTAGCCATAGGCATAACAATCGGTATCAGATCTGTACTGATTGCTCCAACAATTGGTATTAGAGCTTGGTTAAGCATGAAGGAGGAAGAAGATCAAGTTTTAGTAGCAATCAGTAGTGAGGTTCAGATCTAAGATTTTCTCCAGGCTTCATAAGGAAGAAAGTGATCTAAGGTCTGTTGTCCACCATCCCTAGTCAAGGTAATTTTTTAGATCTACCTACTGGTTATTTTTTATTCGGTTTGATCATGGAGAACAGTGGGTTGAAGGTAGGATTTGAGAAGTTTGATGGAAAGGATAGTTTCATGATGTGGAAGGTTAGGATGGAGGATCTGCTGATTCAGATGAGGCTAGATTCAAACTTGGAGGATAGGCCGAAGGAGATGACGGACGAGGAGTGAAAGTCTTTGGAGAAAAGGGCATGTGCCATGATTAGGGCTTGTCTGGTAGATGAGGTGCTATATGGCATGCTGGAGGAGAAGACACCCAAGGGTTTATTGTTGAGGTTATATCAGTTGTACATGTGGAAAAAATATGCAACAAGTTGGCATTGAAGAAGTAACTGTATAGCTTCGCATGCAGAAGGGCGAGGATGTTGCGGGATATATTTAGTGATTCAATCGGATGAGCATGGACTTGCTCGATATTGGGGTAGAGCTCGAAGAGGATGACAAAAGATTATTACTGCTATGTTCGCTACTTGAGAGCTTCAATCAGGTAATGACGTTGCCATATGGTAAGGAGACACTGGTGTTCGAGAAGATCGTATCAGTGCTAAGGTCCAACGAGCAGCAGGAATGGATGACAAAGAGAGAGGTTTTCTAGGAGAGTCTCGTGGTTTCAGAGTAGCCAAGAAAAGGAAAGAAGGATGAGCAGAAGGGCAGCAAGGGATCCAAGAAGTGCTTCAAGTGTGGTAAAGCAGGGCACTTTAAGTGGAAGTGTCTGCTTTGAAAGATGTGCAAGGGACAAGAAAAGAGGGACAAGGATTCCATCGATTCAGTCGCTAAAAGTGAAGAATCGGATGAGCTCTTGGTGGTTTTAGCGAAGCCTATAGGGTGCAGTGTTTCTGAGACAGTTGTGGAGAGGTCTGTGGCATGTGGAGGGTGCAAAAGAGCAGCAATGGTGTTTGAGATGCAGTGGTAGACCCAACAGTGCAGCATTGGGTGGTTGGCCTCATGGGACTTGATTATAGAGTCAACTTTTGCAGCATCAAATGAACTTCGATTTTAGATGGAGCACTGGACGAGGGATTGAGGCCAACTGGAAGAAGATTCAAGCTATCCAGGGGATGACCGCTCCGAAGTTCATCAAAGAAGTTCAGTGCCTGACCGAGAATGTGGCATCTTTGAATCATTTTGTCTCGAGGTTGGCCAAATGTTGCATGCCCTTCTTCCAAATCCTCAGAAAATCAAAAAATTTTCACTGGACTTAGGAATGCCAAAAGGTATTCGATGAGCTCAAGAACTACCTCGACTTGCCTCCCCTACTAGTCAAACTCAAATTTAGAGAGGAGCTATTTCTCTACCTCTCCATCTTTCCTACAATGCTAGCAGCAGTCCTGATCAAAGAAGAGGCAAAAGTGCAGTGACCAGTCTACTACATAAGCTGGATCCTAAGGGATGTCGAGACTAGGTATACAAAATTAGAAAAATTGACTTATGCTCTTCTGATTGCAGCAAGAAAACTTTGGCCTTACTTTTAGGGATATGATATAATGCTCCTCACTGACTAGCCGATCAGAGCAATCCTTCATCAAATGGATGCTTCTGAAAGAATTACAAATTGGACCATTAAATTAATAGAGTTCGACATCAACCATTGGCCTTGGCCAGTAATCAAGGCTCAGGCACTAGCCAGCTTCATAGTTGAATGTACCATCCTAGATGATGTCGAGCTTCAAAATGAAACCAACATTCCATGGTTGCATCCGAGCTCCTCTGAAGAAAGAATTGACCTTCTTGAAGATTTTTAAGCCCTGTATGTCGATGGCTCCTCCAATGCTTTCTAATCAATATGGAAGGGATCATCATGGAGTATGCGCTGTATTTTGAATTTTCAATGACAAACAATGGGGCAGAATATGAGGCCCTAATAGCTGGGCTCAGGATAGCCAAAGAATCGAGAGCTAATTGACTTCAGGTTTGTAGTGACTCCCAACTGGTCCTGGGGCAAGTCAGTGGCAGTTATGAAGCTCGGGAAGAGAGCATGGTAAATTACCTTGAGAAGGTGAAGAGCTTGACCCCAGCCTTCGGCAGCTTCAGCATTCGATAAATCCTAAGAGCGGAAAATGCTAGGGTCGACCTTCTTTCCAAGCTAGCTACCCTAGCTCCTAACGAGCTTCCGAAAGAAGTTTATTATGAGACATTGAAATGCCCATGTATAGAGGAACCATAGCCCGTCATGTAGGTTGGCTAGGAGCCCTGCTGGATTGACCCACTGACCGCTTATTTTAAGGATGGGGTTCTTCCTTGTGACCTGAAAGAGACTTGGAAGTTGAGAAACCAGGCCTTCCAGTATGTTCTTTATGAGAATCTGAATAAAAGGTCATATTCCCTTCCATTATTAAGGTGCCTCCGACTCCCTTGTTAGATATATGTGCCCTAGAAGCCAGAATTGGCTGACACTTGTAATACACTTCTAGGGGCAAAATTGTAATTTTGACTATAATTTATAAAATGGGTTATTTTCTATCACACTTATGTATTTAGTGTCTGTGATACATCCTTTGAGTTAATGGTAATGATAATTCATATTTTCAAGAGTTGAAAATTTAAGACATGAATAATCATTATTAACTCATTAATAGCTCCCGACCATAGGATCATCACGAGGATGGTGATTGATCCGGAAGGTTGGTGTACGATCGCTTCTCTTTAGTAGATGAGTCTTGAGTCTACGGTGTGGAGACACCGGAGCGAGAGTACAGGTACTCGTTAGAGAACGAGGGCACTGAGCGTGACCACCTCGAGTAGTCATTAGGAAGTCTACCTTCTCGTCAATGACTGACTCGATGCTGCAGTAGTGTGTCTGGTTCTTTGACCTGAGATGCATCGGCAGTTCACCTTGAGGGTGTTATAGTTTGACTACACCATTACTCGGTCTCCTAGCCATATGGAACCCTGAGGTGTATGTTGGCTATAGCATGTTCATTGTAGGAACTGGATTGCATCAAGATGGGATCTATCTACCTCGGTGGTAGAGGAGTAGCCCTATGATGATCATGAGAATCAAGTCCAGAAATCCATGGCCATGGTAGAGTGAAATAATAGAAAGAGTTTCTATTTAGATTTTCACATTGGACTCGAATCGAATGATTACATCATATGACAGAGACTAGGGTTTGACGAGTTCACCTTAACCCTAATCTGATCGGGGCTCAAGATAGAAGAACTTAATCACACAGGTAGCTGCACCAAGAGGTTCGCATTCAGCTCTGATGGGTTGCCACCATATACTGCTAGGTGTCACTGGTGGATTTTGGGAGCAATTAGAATGATTTAGATGATCGATCATTCTAGCTGTTCGAATCAGAAGAGTTCTGATCCATCGAAAGGAGTTTCGATGATGTCTATGATAGAGATCATGACATATCCCATTACCATATAGAACTGAACCTAACTGGGTCACACAAACAAGGGTTTGAATCTGGTGATCATCAATTGAACTGATCTAGTTCAATTGATCTGAATGAGATTCAATTAGGTTCAAGGAAATCGTGCTAGCACTCGATTGAACCTAACGTTCTTCTTTTACTATCATAAATAAGTTGTCCTGACTGAGCCAAAGAAGTTTGTGCTCAATCAGAGGCCTTCATATGGTCTGACTGGAGGTTGTCCAAGTCAGAATAGATTGTCTTATTTGAAAGACATTACCTGCCATTTTTGGTCACCTACCATTTCTTGTTCTTTGACTTTGGTCAAAAGTCTACCTTTGATTGGTCAAACGTTGACCATTGACTCTTTGACTTTTGACCACATGTCATGCACCTATTGGAGAGCTGGTGGGGGCCTGTCCCCCTGCCAGAACCTGGCAAGGAGAAGGGCGCACGCCAAGGGTGGCGTGAGCCCAAGTAGGAGGCGCCTAGGAGTCCTTGTTGGACAAGGACTCCACCTCCCTTTTGGATTCCAATCAGAGTTCTACTAAGAATCCAGTTTGACTGGTCTTAGGCGCCCTCTAAGGAGGAATCCAGGGGTCTCTATTCCAACCAATCAGATTTAGATCTGATTTCACAAAGGGTTGTGATTGGTTGAGAGGAAGAGGAGTTGGATCACAAGAGGTCTATAAATAAGACCCTGCGCCCAACCCTAATTCTAAGTGAGAGTGAATGCTATTAGACACGCCCCAAGGCTGCCTCTCCCCTCCTTCTCCATGCCATAGTCTCTTCTCCCCTTGCTCTCCACGTCCAAAAGGTGTTTTGGACTTTGGATGGGGCGATTCAGATCAAGGAAAGGCGATCAAAAGCAAGAAGGCTGCGCTGCTGCAAAAGGATGACTGCAGATCTTCAAAAGAGTTTTGAAGATCCTCCAGATCAGATTCAGATCTGATTTTTAGAGGTGTGATAGAGAAGAAGAGGATCTCCAGATCCAACCCGAGTGGATACCGGTAGAGGCCAGGCGCTTGCGTGGCTAAGATCCAGAACCTTCCGCTGCAATCAGGATCATCTACAGGGTAATAGGATTACCCAAATCAGGTAAATTGAATTTGATTTAATTTATCTTGTTTTATTTTATTTATTAAAATAATAAGAATTAGATCTGAAATATATCAAGATCTGATTGAGATCAAGAGAAAATTTTTGAAATATATCTCTTGATCTAATCAGATCTGGACAAACCTGGACCGGGAAATCAGGATTTCCCTTCAACTGGTATCAGAGCCATGGTTCTAAGATTGTTTAGATCTGATTTTAATTTTATTTTAATTAGAAAATAAAATGATTTTAGATGTCACATGAGATGTGATCAGATCTGAAATCAGAAAAATTAAAATTAAATGATTTGGATCTAAGAACATGAAGATATGCATGACTAGTTCTAGAATAGAATAGTTCTATAGAATAGTTTTGCATGTCTTTGATTTAATCTGATTAAATCATATTTTAGATCTTCTTATTTACTGTTTTCTGATATTATAAGTATTATAATAACATCTGATAAACAGCAAATAAAAATTATTTAATTTTAAATATCATATGAGATATGATAGATGCATGACTAGACTAAGTTGTAGAATAGTTCTACATAATTGTCTAGATTAGAATTTATTTTGATTAGATCAATTTAAATCTAATTTTTTAGATTATTATGTGATAATTTAGATCTGAAAACATGCATGAATTGATACATGAGATGTATGCAAAATATGCCTTGATTAGATCTAAATTTGTATATGAGATATATGATATAGATCTATAACTGTTTTGTAGATTTACATGTTCCTGATTAAGGCGTTCCTCTTGGCCGTCCGGTCATAAGAACGAAGAAGGGTTTGAAGGCCCTCTCTTCCCATTCGATGGGGTGTTCTTATGACGTATAGGGGTGCTGCGTGTTCGTCCTTAATCAGAAACCCAAAACTTACTTTCTGCAAAACCCTAGATCCTGAAACCCTAGGATTTATTGTGCATATTTTGTTTATGAACCCAACTTAATTAAGAATTAAGTTTATGGAATATTAATTAGGTCTAAAATTGAGAATTTCAGATCTAAGACATATTCATAATACTGGGTTCGGGCTTGGGTAGCTCAATTAGGTCTAAGCGGTTGATCAAACCGAATCAAGAGTTGGTTAGATGGGATCAACAATGCTTAAATTGACCAGCCTAATAGGATTAAGTCTGGGTCAAGATCGAGTCACGATCAAGCAAGACCTAATTAGGCTCAGAGGTTAGAGTCTGGATTGTAGGCTAACCCAATTGGTTCTGACTCAACAATTTGGTGTCTAAGGTAAGTTTGGCACAGACGACCGACTGGTTTTTAATTGGAAGCTACTCGACCTGAATGCGTTCTTGTGCGAGTTAATGGCATATTCCTTCCACCGGTCTCACTTACCTGGCCATATCTGTTGACACAGTTCTGATCTGAGGTGGTCAATAATCCGAGCTAACCCATGCCACTAGGTTAGTCATAATTGTTATGACTAAGCCAAGTCTAGTTTAATGAGACCTGAATCAATTCTCCCTAAGAAAAGATTAAGTCTGAGGTCTTCCACCATTGTAGATGTGCGGGCCCTTCCCGGGGTTGATTGTTCTCGGCTGGATACAGTGGCTCAGTTGCACCGGGAAGACGCAACCATGTCTATTAGGCATTGGATGCTATGGGCTGGAGGATGAGTTGGGCTCAATATTTCGGATACGGTGAGAGACTCAATTAGGAACCCAGTCTATGCAAATGGTGGGTCTGACTTAACTAAGGAGTGGATCAATATTCCGGATACGGTGAGATTCATGAATTAGAGACCAAGTTTGGGTGCACCATGATTAGAGAATCATTGAACAAGAGTTGTTCACTCATTGGCTAACCCATCACCAATAACTGTTAGGTGAGGTGATGAGTCAGTTGGTGAGACCGCACCACCCACTAGAAATCATTAATCGTGGAGATTTTCGCATCTCTACAGAGGGAGTGTAGGGATCCGAGAAAATAGTGGGAGCTAATTTGTTTAAAAATAAAATCCCTAAACAAATTGGTCAAGTCAAAATTACAGTATCTAACTAGAATCTTTGACTCTCTACAGGAAAATGTCTGCGTCCAACCCATTGGCACGTATCCTAGACACACATAGACTGACTGGACCCAATTATAAAGATTGGCTCAGGAACTACAAAATTGTTTTGGGTTCAGAGAAGTTAACACCATGTTTTGGACCAGGACCCTCCCACCTTACCAGCTCGTCCATCCACTGAACAGAGAGCGTCTCTGGAAAAATGGATTGACGAAGACAATAAGGCCAGATACTTACATGTTGGGCTCGATGTCTGATGAGCTCCAGCGCCAACATGAAGATATCGGGACTGCTCGCCAAATGTTGGCTCACCTGCAGGAGATGTTTGGTGAACAGAGTCGCGCAGCCAAATATCAAGTCACGAAAATGACTTTTTAAGGCTAAGATGCGTGATGGGCAGTCAGTCCAAGATCACTGTCTGACAATGATCAAGGACATGGAAGAGCTTGAGAAGCTCGGTGTGAAGTTGGACTTGGATCTGCAGAATGATATTATTCTGCAATCCTTGACTGATGCATATGGGCAATTCATCATGAATTACCACATGCATAAACTTCAAAATTCCTTGGCCGAGTTGAATGAATATGCTGGTTACCGCTGAGCTTTCTATGAAAGGTTCTAAAGGCTCAGTTCTTGCTATGGAACGGACTTCTTCCAAAAGAAAGTCTTATGGAAAGAAAAAGAAGTCTGTGAAAAAGCAAAAGGTGGAAGGATCAAAGAAGAAGAAGGCAGAACCGAAGAAGAAGGTCCGATGGCAAAGGAAAGTGTTTCCATTGCAACAGCGACGGCCATTGGAAGCGGAACTGCCCTACTTACCTGGCCACCCTGAAAGAACAAGAAGGAAGGTCCTTCTGGAGGTATGCTCGTTATTGAGTCTAACCTTACGGTTTCTTCTGCATCCAGTTGGGTGCTTGACTCTGGTTCTAGTGCTCATCTGTGCACTTCTATGCAGGGTCTTGAGGATAGCAGGAGGCTGAGGGATGGAGACATGATCCTACGCATCGGTAATGGAGCAAGAGTTGCTGCAGTAGCCGTGGGAACATACCCTCTTCGATTACCATCTGGTTTAGACTTAGTTTTAAAAGACTGTTATTATGTGCCTGCAGCTAGCAGGAATTTGATTTCTGTTTCATGCTTAGCACAAGAAGGTTATGTGATCACCTTCTTTAAGGACCATTGTAACATTCTTTATGAAAGAAATAAAATTGCAAATGGTTTCCTTATTAATGGTCTTTATCAGCTACATATTGATGTACCTATTTTAACTATCGAGCAAAACGTGAATGCCAAACGACCTAGGGATAGTCCAAACGACAGATATCTATGGCACCTGAGATTAGGTCATATAGCAGAAGATAGGATTAACAAATTGGAGAAAAATGGGCTATTGAGTCCATTGACTTTTGAGTCATATCCAACTTGTGAATCTTGTCTTCAAGGCAAAATGACTAAACTCCCTTTTGTTGGACATGGGGAGAGGGCCACAGATCTCCTTGCCCTAGTACATACTGATGTGTGCGGCCCATTTGATGTGCCGGCTAGAGGCAATTTTGTCTACTTCATTACCTTTACCGATGATCTGTCTAGGTATGGGTATGTGTATCTTATGAGACACAAGTCTGAAGCTTTTGAAAAGTTCAAAGAATTCAGACATGAAGTAGAAAAACAAACTGGAAAACCCATTAAGGTTCTTCGATCAGATCGAGGAGGTGAATACCTTAGCCGGGAATTCCTAGACTATCTTAAGGAAAATGGCATAGTCTCTCAATGGACTCCACCAGGAACACCTCAACTCAACGGGGTTTCAGAACGGAGAAATCGGACTCTATTGGATATGGTTCGATCCATGATGAGCTTCACAGACCTCCCTGATTTTCTTTGGGGACATTCATTATTAACTTCAATCTATTTACTGAATAGGGTTCCCTCTAAAACCGTTCCTACCACACCGTATGAGATATGGCACGGTAAGAAACC
>QRFJ01000547.1:57571-146588 GCA_006176705.1 Cocos nucifera
AAGTCTACCTTCTCGTCAATGACTGACTCGATGCTGCAGTAGTGTGTCTGGTTCTTTGACCTGAGATGCATCGGCAGTTCACCTTGAGGGTGTTATAGTTTGACTACACCATTACTCGGTCTCCTAGCCATATGGAACCCTGAGGTGTATGTTGGCTATAGCATGTTCATTGTAGGAACTGGATTGCATCAAGATGGGAATCTATCTACCTCGGTGGTAGAGGAGCAGCCCTATGATGATCATGAGAATCAAGTCCAGAAGTCCCATGGCCATGGCAGAGTGAAATAATAGAAAGAGTTTCTATTTAGATTTTCACATTGGACTCGAATCGAATGATTACATCATATGACAGAGACTAGGGTTTGACGAGTTCACCTTAACCCTAATCTGATCGGGGCTCAAGATAGAAGAACTTAATCACACAGGTAGCTGCACCAAGAGGTTCGCATTCAGCTCTGATGGGTTGCCACCATATACTGCTAGGTGTCACTGGTGGATTTTGGGAGCAATTAGAATGATTTAGATGATCGATCATTCTAGCTGTTCGAATCAGAAGAGTTCTGATCCATCGAAAGGAGTTTCGATGATGTCGATGATAGAGATCATGACATATCCCATTACCATACAGAACTGAACCTAACTGGGTCACACAAACAAGGGTTTGAATCTGGTGATCATCAATTGAACTGATCTAGTTCAATTGATCTGAATGAGATTCAATTAGGTTCAAGGAAATCGTGCTAGCACTCGATTGAACCTAACGTTCTTCTTTTACTATCATAAATAAGTTGTCCTGACTGAGCCAAAGGAGTTTGTGCTCAATCAGAGGCCTTCATATGGTCTGACTGGAGGTTGTCCAAGTCAGAATAAGGTTGTCTTATTTTGTAAGACATTACCTGCCATTTTTGGTCACCTGCCATTTCTTGTTCTTTGACTTTGGTCAAAAGTCTACCTTTGACTGGTCAAACGTTGACCATTGACACTTTGACTTTTGACCACATGTCATGCACCTATTGGAGAGCTGGTGGGGGCCTGTCCCCCTGCCAGAACCTGGCAAGGAGAAGGGCGCACGCCACCCTAGGGTGGCGTGAGCCCAAGTAGGAGGCGCCTAGGAGTCCTTGTTGGACAAGGACTCCATCCTCCCTTTTTGGATTCCAATCAGAGTTCTACTAAGAATCCAACTTTGACTGGTCTTAGGCACCCTCTAAGGAGGAATCCAGGGGTCTCTATTCCAACCAATCAGATTTAGATCTGATTTCACAAAGGGTTGTGATTGGTTGAGAGGAAGAGGAGTTGGATCACAAGAGGTCTATAAATAAGACCCTGCGCCCAACCCTAATTCTATGAGTGAATGCAATTAGAAACCCCACGCCCCAAGGCTGCCTCTCCCCTCCTTCTCCACGCCATAGTCTCTTCTCCCCTTGCTCTCCACGTCCAAAAGGTGTTTTGGACTTTGGTTGGTGCGATTCAGATCAAGGAAAGGCGATCAAAAGCAAGAAGGCTGCGCTGCTGCAAAAGGACGACTGCAGATCTTCAAAAGAGTTTTGAAGATCCTCCAGATCAGATCCAGATCTGATTTTTGGAGGTGTGATAGAGAAGAAGAGGATCTCCAGATCCAACCCGAGTGGATACCGGTAGAGGCCAGGCGCTTGCGTGGCTAAGATCCAGAACCTTCCACTGCAATCAGGATCATCTACAGGGTAATAGGATTACCCAAATCAGGTAAATTGAATTTGATTTAATTTATCTTGTTTTATTTTATTTATTAAAATAATAAGAATCAGATCTAAAACATATCAAGATCTGATTGAGATCAAGCGAAAATTTTTGAAATATATCTCTTGATCTAATCAGATCTGGACGAACCTGGACCGGGAAATCAGGATTTCCCTTCATCCCTGAGGTTGATTTTGCACTATGGAAAGTGCACAAGAAAATTTGTGGGAGCCATTTGGGTGTCAGATCTTTGTCTCATAAGCTGCTCTGACAAGGATATTACTGGCCGACTATGCATGGTGATTGTATTGATTACATCAGGAGAAGTGACCGCTGCCAAAGGAATACGAACGTCCAAAGGCAACCAGCCACCGAGCTTGCCCTATTGAGTGCACCTTAGCTATTTTTGCAATGGAGAATGGATATTCTTGGACCCTTCCCAATGACATCTGGGCAACGAAAGTTTCTCCTAGTCACTATCGACTATTTCACTAAATGAGTCGAGGCCGAACCACTGGCAAAGATTACCAAAGCTAAGGTACAGGACTTTGTCTAGAAGTTGATCGTCTGTAGATTTAGACTGCCCTAAACTATCATAATAGATAATGGCCGACAATTTGCTGGGGTGAGGTTCGTCGAGTTCTGTGAAGGTATGAATATCTCCCGCTACTTTACGTCGGTAGCTCACCCGTAGGCAAATGGGAAAGCTGAAGTGACCAACTATCGCAAGGCATCAAGATAAACTCGAAAAGAAAAAGGGGCCTGGGCGGACGAACTTTATCATATTCTGTGAGTATACCGTACTACCCAAAGGCTGCCGACTGGAGAAACACCATTCGCCTTGGCTTTTGAAATAAAGGTAGTCATCCCGATCGAACTTAAGCTTGCATCGAGTAGGTAGTGGCGTTCAATGAGCAGCATAACCCACAAGACCATGGAGCCAACCTCGACCTACTAAAAGAAAAAAGAGAGAAAGCCCAAGTTCGGATGGTAGCTTACAAGCGAAAGATGGCCCGATACTATAAATCCAGAGTCAGAGTTAAAATATTCAGAGTGGGAGACTTAGTGCTTCGGCAAGCCGCTATCTCTCAGCCTCAGAATCAGGGGAAGCTTGCCCCAAATTGGGAAGGACCTTATGAGGTCATGGGAGTCATCCAACCCAAAACTACTTGAAGGAACTCGGAGGGGCAAACCTAACTCGATCATGGAATTTAAAAAATCTGCAAATGTATTATCGATAACTTGATTGTAATGAAATCCTCCTACTTTAACACCCTAATCTTTATTGTATATCGGTAATAAAGGGGGACTACCCTTTGAACTTAATCTCACGATAAAAATGGCCACATTAGGAACAGTAGAAGAACCTCATCCTAATACAAGCAAAGTCAAAGATCTTGTTCATTTTAGATGAGATGAGGGAAGAGGCCCTGACAATGGCCCTAATGTGCCCCTACAGCCCATTAGGAATAGGAGGAGAACCTCATCCTAACGTGAGCAAAGTCGAAGGCCTCATTTATTTTTTATGAGATGAGGGGAGAGGCCCTGACAACGGTCCTAATGTGCCCCTATAGTCCATTAGGAATGAGAGGAGAACCTCATTCTAATGTGAGCAAAGTCGAAGGCCTCATTTATTTTAAATGAGATGAGGGGAGAGGCCCTGACAATGGTCCTAATATGCCCCTACAGCTTATTAGAAATTGGAGGAGAACCTTGTCCTAACGTGAGCAATGTCGAAGGCCTCGTTTATTTTAGATGAGATGAGGGAAGAGGCCTTAACAATGATCCTAATGTGCCCCTACAGCCCGTTAGGAATAAGAGAAGAACCTCATCGTAACGCGAGCAAAGTCGAAGGCCTTGTTTATTTTGGATGAGATGAGAGAAGAGGCCCTGACAATGGCCCTAATGTATCCCTATAGCCCGTTAGGAACAGGAGGAGAACCTCATCCTAACTTGAGAAAAATCAAAGGCCTCATTCGCTTTAGATAGGATGAGAGGAGAGGCCCTGACATTGGCCCTAATACGCCCCTACGACCTTAGTAGGAATAGGAGGAGAACCTCATCGTAACAAGAGTAAAAAAAAATAGAGAGAGAGAAGGGTCGAAGGTGAGCATTGCATTCACATGAGGCAATGATAGATAAGGTAATTTTATTACAAGTTTAAATTTATTGCAAGTAGGATGGAGATCAGCCAAATCGACTATATATTACAAAAATGCCAATGCGGCAAGGATCGGCAAGATTGATTAAAAAAAAAAAGGAGAGAGAAGGATTGAAGGCAAGCATTGCATTCATGTGAGGCAACGACGGACAAGGTATTATTTTATTACAAGTTTAAATTTATTATAAGTAGGATGAAGGTCGGCCAAACTGACTATATATTACAAGGAAGCCAACGCGGTAGGGATCGACGAGATCGATTACAAAATATATATATATAAAAGGAGGCAAAATCTTAAGATGGACTG
This sequence comes from Cocos nucifera, assembly GCA_006176705.1. Taxonomy (NCBI): domain Eukaryota; kingdom Viridiplantae; phylum Streptophyta; class Magnoliopsida; order Arecales; family Arecaceae; genus Cocos; species Cocos nucifera. Next base: position 61,756 of record QRFJ01000547.1, read on the forward strand.
GACTCCTCAGGCTTCGGGTCGTCGACATTGGCCATCACCAAGGCCTGCTTCAACCTAATGGTTTCCTCAAGTTCTTTCTTTTTATACAAATTATCTATATACACTCTATTGATATGCCCGAACTGGCCCTCGAGCTTTCACCGCTGCCTCCTTAGGAGCTTGGCCTTGGCCTCGACATCCAGGATGGCTTGATGCTCATAGATCAGTTGGAGCTTCAACCTCTGAACTTCAGCTTTCTCCGTCCTAACAACCTCTAAAAGCCCATTGATGGTCTTCTTCAAGGAGGCAATCTCCTCCGACTCTCCACTAGAGATAGCCCACCGACCATCAGCCAGTTGTTGCTGGAGATGACTCACCTCTCTGTTAGCTGCCTAGAGCTCATGCTCGAGCCTGATCACCTTCTTCGATTAAGTTAGCTTATACTCATTATGCTAGGTTTCGACATCGTGAAGCTACTTCTGAAGTTTGGAGAACCTCTTGGACCAGTTCCAATCGTACTGGGTCATATTGGTAAACCATGATGAAGTTTCCTCCAGCAGTTGAATTTTTTTCTTCACCACCATAAGGTCGATCTCAACGGAGCTGATCTTTGTCATTAACTCCCAAAACTTATTGCTGGTGCTTTTTCTTAGTTCGGCCATTTTTCTTTTGAAGTTGTCTTTCCGAATGTTGAAACTGATGGAGTCCTTCTTGTGCAGGTTCCTAAGGTGGATAACTTCGACACTCACCTTTGAAGCGTTCTTTATCGATTCTTGGAGATCATCCTTGATTTTTCTCAACTTCTTCTTCAAAGGATGAATCTCCTTCTTCAAGCTCCTAATAAGTTGTTTAATCAAAACCCCATGGGGCAAAGGATCAGCATCAACTAGAAGAGGAGAGTTATGACCTAGCTCATCAAGAGCGTTCTGAACTATGCAAACGACAACACAAAGTGTAAGGCTAGAAAAAGATTTGTCTTTCATTTACTAGGATGATTTTAAATACATCTGCATAAAAAAAAAAAGAAAAAGAAAGCTACATGGTCTTCGGGAATCTAGACCTCGAGTAGCTCGGCCATAGGAGAGGTCGGAGCATCTTCATTCACGTTCGGTCCGTGGGCAGGCTCTTACACTGCAGCAATGGGTTCGGGAGCCTCTGAGATTGCTCCCATAGCTGAACAACAAGGAACGTCGGTCGGGACAACTCCGACCCCAAGAGATCAAGGATCGGCTCTATCGTCGGGCTCTTCCACCAAGAGGTCCAAATCTACCTCAGAAAAATTCTCAGCGACCCTCCCCAGGCAGATCTGGAATCCCTCGATGAAGGCCTCCTGAGCAAAAGCTATTTTAATGTCCTCCATGTCCCTAGAGGACTTGAAGCTTTCGATCGCTCGCTCCACCGCCATGCCGACCCCTTCTTGCACCTTCCTTTTTTCCTCCTCCTCCTGAGCCAAGGCAGTCCTTAAGTTCATCGTCTTCTCATGCTTCGCCCTCAACTCTTCTTGAAGATGCTCGACCTCGATGGATTGGATTTTCGAAGCCACCCTCATGCTCTCGACTTCAGCCCAAGCCTTCTCGAGCTCCGCACAAGCTTCCTTGAGGGCCTTTGAGGCTTCGGCCTGCCTTTAACCAGCCGCCTCAGAGTGGGCAAAGAGATAATGCTTGAGCTATGATAGAAAATCAAGTTAAAATTAGGGAGTCCTGACTTCGAAAATAGAAAAGACTCCAGACCAAGACTATGAAAGAGAAGACTACCTCTAGGTAGGTAGTGAAGGACTCATCGAATCTCTCAATGTCATCCTTCTGCAGCATCTTTGCTGTAATGTGGGGAAGAATACACCCCTTCATAAGTGATTGGATGACCTTTCGATCATCTAGAAAAGCTTGTTCTTGGTCAGGACCCCCACTTTTGAAGATCCCGACCCTCCTTCCAACCTTCTTATCGACAGCCCTTTTCTTCCTTTTTCTCGTGGCTTCCTCCAACTGAAGGGAAGCAGATGGAGCGACCTCTTCGGATGGGGTCGGGCTCGGTATGGTGGTAGCAGGCTCGGGGGCGGGCATGGCCTGGATCGGCACGACATGATTGGACTCACCAATGCAGGCCTTCTTTGGAAGATCCCCTATGGGGCCACCTTTCCTCTTGAGGGATTTAAGTTCCTTGGTTAGACAGTCTTGCTCTTCAGGAGTCATCTTATAAATAATAAAAATCAAAGTCAAAAAGGTTAAAGAAAAGATGAGGTCTAGACAAAGAACACCCCACAACCGACCAAAAAAAAAAGACTACCTACCAAATTTTGGGGTTTGAGGTCGAGGTTAAACAGGATCTGCTCGTCCAAAAGGTCGGAGATTGGTGGAATGTTAAAACCCTTCAATATATCGATCAAACTTCAGTCCTCGCTTTCCAGCCCTGGAGCTTGATGGATCGAGTCCCTTATCTCCCCCCATAGAGGAATTCTTAACCTCAAGGATGTGTTTGAGATGAAGAAGAATTTCTCCTTCCAGCCATGGATGGAAGAGGGGGTGCCCTTAAGTAATTCCTTTCTACGAAATTGGGGGGACACATACCATTAATCCTTAGCAGTCAGATGGCGTTTGAAGGTAAAGAAGGTTTGAAATAAGAAAATGGTAGGTTGGATGCCTATCATGGTATACAAGGAAAGAAATCCTACGATGAACCTAAAGGAGTTTGGCGCCATAGCAGCAAAAGAAATGTTGAGAAATCTAAATAGCTTGGCCATGAAAGGGGTAAGGGTAACCTAAGCCCAACCCAAAGAGCCTCTAAATATAAGCAGGTTCGATCGAGAGGCGGAGAGCAGGCCCTATCAATGGATCTAGGAAGTTTGAGCTCGTATCCAACGGGAATACCGAACTAAATTCTAGCTATCAAAAGATCCTCAGGTGGAAGTTGGCAGGCAATAACTGCTGGTGCAAAGGAAGGAGGGGGCAACTCATAAAGCTCAATCTCCCTAGGAGATAGATTTGCTAAGGCTAGAAGAGCCGAACTCCTCGAGTAGGTCGATCAGGATTCCTCGGTGGACATCCAGATCAAAGCAAAATCAAAAAAATGCTTGAAAAGCTAAGAAAATGAAGTGCAAAAAACTTCTACAAAGAAACCTAAGGAGTGGAAAGCAGAGAATGCAGGAGTAACTGAGGAAAGGATAGCAAAGCTGACCTAAGTCAATTGGAAGAGGCAGGGAGATGACGAAGGCCACAGAAGATAAACGGAAGAACACTTGGGATCAAAAGAAGCGGAAGGGAAAGCCTTAGCTCTCATGCGACGGAGAGAAGAAAATCAAAAGAAGAGGAGGTAGAAGATTTCGGGAGAGGTAACGACTCGGGAGAAGGATCTAGGTGGTTATGATTGTGAATCCCCTTCGATCGGCCTATGGCCGACATGTGCCCCCTCTATCATGGTAGAGACTAGCGGTGGATAGGCCAATAATGATACCCTGGGCAGAATTTTGGCATGGAGCTTCAAAGGAGTCTCTTCGGATCACCTCAAATTTATCAACTTATGCTCCACGAAGCACAAGAATGCCACCCTAGCAGCGTAGAAATGAAAGGACTTCGCAGTCACACCGTACTCCTTCCTTGACTTCAAACTGGAGTAGGAGAACTATGTTGGGGATAAATCGCTCTATTGAATTTGACCTGTCCAGGGTTGAGCCCTGGGATTTGACGACGGACTTGAAAAGCCACCTACAGACGCTTTACGCCCAATCATTCCGGATAACGCTTGCATCCTCTGTCTTACCGCGGCTGCTGGCACAGAGTTAGCCGATGCTTATTCCTCAGATACCGTCATTGCTTCTTCTCCGAGAAAAGAAGTTCACGACCCGTGGGCCTTCTACCTCCACGCGGCATTGCTCCGTCAGGCTTTCGCCCATTGCGGAAAATTCCCCACTGCTGCCTCCCGTAGGAGTCTGGGCCGTGTCTCAGTCCCAGTGTGGCTGATCATCCTCTCGGACCAGCTACTGATCATCGCCTTGGTAAGCTATTGCCTCACCAACTAGCTAATCAGACGCGAGCCCCTCCTCGGGCGGATTCCTCCTTTTGCTCCTCAGCCTACGGGTATCAGAAATGTCAGTTGTTCCCCAGAAAACCCTTTACTTCCTCACCCACTTCCCGCTTCTTCCCATTCAGCGTCTTCCAGAGCCAGCGACCTCAACGCCACCCTTCCAGATTTCTCCTTCAGACGGACTCCTCCAAACAACTAAACTCCCTCCAAACTCCATCCAATAGCCCTAGAGGACTTGACACTCATCCTCGATATAGCCAAAACAACCGTCAATCTCTCCCATCCGAGCTTCGATCGTTGGACTCCGATGGGCTCATACATCAGAGTAACAGACACTATCCTTTGTAACAAACTCCACGTGGCCCTGAACAACCCACTATCGGATGGTTATGGCTATCACTATCAGTTTATTACAGACTCCGTCCATATAAGGGACCCTCCAAATACGTTTTCTCTCGAAAGCTCTCCTTCTCTTCCTCAAAACTCTGCTAGAATCTCTCTACGTATTCCATTTCTATTGGCCGAAAGAGCTAACTTGATCGTCGGAGGGTCTTGCCAAAGCCACCACCCCAGACTCCAGATGAGACTTATTTTATAGGTCCCGACGGTGATCTCGTCCTCTCCAAATCTAGCTTCGACTCCGGTGATGGCCAGATTTTGCACCAACAGAAGCCCTTATCACATTTGTAATTCTATGTAGAACTTGCAGGTCGGTAGGAGATTTGATCAAGACGAGATGTTCATGAACATTGGAGATGGAAGACAAGTTTCAATTCTAGCTTTAGGAATCATGAACCTTGTAATCAATTCAAATAAAGTTATTCTTAATGAATGTCATTTCTGTCCAACTTTCTTATTGAATGTCATTTCTATAGGCCTTTTGGACATGAATGGTTATGAAATATCAATAAAAGAAAAATTTTGTAATATCATTTTGAATGGTGTTACAATTTTTATTGGATGATTGAATAGCGGTATTTGTTTATTAACTATGCTTGTTAACATGGTTCAATCATCCAGTAAATATCCTAGAATTAGTGATGTATCCAAAGTCTACCTTTGGCATTGTAGGCTGGGTCATATTAACAATAACAGAATAAACAGGTTAGCTCAAGAAGAAATTCTTGAGGTTAGTGATTGTGAATCACTTTCGACCTATGAGTCCTGTCTTCTTGGTAAGATGACCAAGTCACCTTTTATTGAAAAAGGTGAACGAGCCACTGAACTTCTGAGTCTAGTACATTCAGATGTATGTGGACCCATGAGCTCAAGTGCTAGAGGTGGATACTTCTACTTCATAACCTTCACAAAAAATCTATCGAGGTATGGGTACGTTTATTTAATGAAGTATGAGTCAGAATCATTTGAAATGTTCAAACTATTTCAAAATGAGGTAGAAAAGCAAACTAAAAAAAATGTTAAAACTCTTCGATGTGACCGAGGAGGTGAGTACCTTTTCAATGAGTTTCTGATAAATCTAGGGGAGAATGGGATTCTCTCCCAATGGACCCCTTCTGAAACACCACAACATATTGGTGTGTCTGAAAGGAGGAATCGGATCCCATTAGACATGGTTCAATCCATGATGGGGTTTGTTGGTTTGCCGATCTCCCTATGAGGATATGCACTCGAGCCAGCTTGTTAAATTCTAAATAAGATTTTGAGTAAATTTATTTATAAAACACCATATGAGATATGGATAGGGCGTAAGCCAGTGCTCTCACACCTTAGGGTTTGGGGGTGTCCGGCTTATGTCAAACATTTGATGATAGATAAGCTTAGACCTAGGTTTGATAAGTGTAGTTTTATAAGTTACCCAAAGAAAATCAAAAGGTATTACTTCTACCTTGCTGATGAGTAAAAAGTGTTTGTCAGTCTTAAGGTAGTCTTTTTAAAAATAAAGTTTCTTGGTGAAGGAACTAATGCCTCTAAGATTGAACTTGATTATGTTCGGTAGGTGAAAGAATAGACATAAGTTGTTGAACCTAAGCTGGATCTGATTACGTCAGACCCAGAGCCCGTTGTAGATGCATCCTTAAGGTGATTTGATAGAGTACCACGTCAACTGGATAGATACTATGATTTCTTGGTCTGGGATGGGGATCCCATCGAACTCATTGAGAATAATAAGGAGCCAATTACCTACATGAATGCAATGCAGAGACTAGACCCTAAGAAATGACTTAAGGCCATAAAATCTGAAATAAAGTCCATGAAAGTCAATGATGTATGAATATTGGTTGACCCACTTGAAGGGGTAAAACCTATAGGATGTAAGTGAGTCTTCAAAAAAAAAAAGAGCATGGACGGAAAGGTGGAGACCTATAAAGCCTATCTGATTGCAAAGGGATATCATCAATATTATTGTATTGACTATGATGAGATGTTCTCTCCTATGGCAATGCTCAAATCCATTCAGATTATGCTTGCCATTGCTGCCCATCTGGACTATGAAATCTAGCAGATGGATGTGAAAATGGCTTTCTTAAATGGAGAGTTGGATGAAGAGGTGTATATGATATAGTCTGAAGGATTCACATCCATAGATGAGTCTAAAGTGTGTAGGCTTCAAAGGTCCATTTATAGACTGAAGTAGGCATCTCAGAGCTGAAATATACGATTTGATAGAACAATCAAAATGTATAGCTTCGTTAGGAACGAAGAGGAGTCCTGCATATACAAGTGGGCTAATGGACCAGTAATAGTATTTCTAGTATTGTATGTGGATGACATTCTCTTAATTAGAAATGATGTTCTCGTATTACAAGGAATAAAGATCTAGTAGCTATCATCACAATTCTCCATTAAAGATCTGGGAGAAGCTTCCTACATCCTAGGGATGAAGATCTATAGAGATAGATCTAAAAGGTTGCTTGGATTGTCCTAATCTACGTACATTGATACTATGCTGAAATGGTTCAGCATGAAAAATTCTAAGAAAGGTTATCTATCGATAGGCCATGAAATATTTCTTTCAAAGAGGGATTGTCCGACAACACCTTTAGAAAGAGAGTGTATGAGTAGAATACCATGTGCTTCGGCAGTAGGTTCTATAATGTATGCCATGATATGTACGCAATCAGATGTGGCATACTCACTAGGGATAGTGAGTAGATATCAATCTAATCTAGGATAGAACCACTAGAAGATTGTTAAAACCATCCTGAAGTATTTAAGAAATACTAAGGACCAGTGGCTTGTATATATTGAATCAGACTTGAAACTTATGGGGTTCACAGACTCCAGTTTCTAGTCTGACCATGATGATAGCAAAAGTGTGTCAGGATATATATATTCATCCTTAATGGTGGGGCCGTCTATGGAAAGAGTTTCAAGCAGCATACTATGGCTGATTCAGTTTGCGAGGTTGAGTATGTCGCTGCATCAAATAGTGCCAAAGAAGTGGTGTGGCTAAGAAAATTCATCACCGAGCTTGGAGTAGCACCCTCCCTTGATGGTCTAGTTCTGCTCTATTGTGACAGCTTTGGAGCCATTGCTCAAGCGAAAGAATCAAAGGCATACCAATGGATGAAGCATATTCTATGCCGCTACCATTTTGTCCGAGAAATTATGGAACGAGGTGATGTCGACCTTCAGAAGATCGATGAAAAGGAGAACCTAACCGACCCATTCACTAAAGCTATTGCAGTGAAGGAGTTCAATGACTTCAAGTCGAAGATAGGTATTAGATACTGCACCGATTGACTTTAGTCCAAGTGGGAGATTGTTGAGAATGTGTCCCAAAGCCAATTGTCAGCCTGTTGATGGTTGAGCTATACTTTTATAATTATATATGAATTACGAATTAATAAAAATTATTTTAGCATTTTTTATTATAATTTTTTTTGATCTTCTAATGAACTCCTGTGTATAATAAAGTCCTTAGGATTATCTAGATTTGATAAAGGAGGATTTGTCATTTAGTCCTTAAAATGGTTCATGACCAAATGATGCATTATTACTTAGGACAATAATGTATAGATCATTGGGTGCTATATAGGTTGGTTGTCCTCATAACCAAGGAGAGTGTTAAGACACTGGAATGACGTGCAAGTGAGATGTATGGATACATCTGCACTGAATGTGACCAACTCTGGAGCTTTTCTCCTATCAAAATTAGCTCTGATGGAATATGCGTATAAGTGTCCCCCTGACATGAGATCACCATGGTGACTTTCAAGCAACTCACTGTGCTTTGGTACTAGACTACCTGAATTTCTAATTTAGTGATGGAAGGTTTCTGGGCACAGTCAAGTACATGAGGAGTCGGTGCGTGTATCAAGATGGAATTGACCACTCCTGAATTTAGGAGTTGTATTAAATCGTGTTTCAATTTAGCAAAGCCTTGGTCAGGGTAGCTTTAGTGAGGAGTCACGGGACTACTTGCTTTGAGGTACAACATGGATGTATTTTTTAGGGTTGACAGTCTAACCCTAAGTCATCTATTACATAGAGGTCATAGGGATAAATTATACGGTAACCATATTCGCGTAGGTTCTGAATGTTACGATTGCAACTATTCGATCTATCTGAATGTCGGATATCATTGCTAGATGGTCACATCGATTAGTATAGGAAGTAGTTCCTGTGCTACTGATTTAGGTTTGAACCTGTGGAGTCACAAACACTAGAGGTTCCTACCTAATCTGATGGCTGTTGAAGAGTCCCATCGAGCTAGGACTCTATGGTCAAGAGTCCCACTGGACTAGAACTCTTCAACCAAGAGTCCTACTAGGTTGGGACTCTAAGTTCTATCTATCTGAGACTCTGTAATTGAGAGTCTGAACTCTATGATCAGAAGTTCTTTTCATTTCGGACACCAAGGTCAAGAGTCCCACTGGTTTGGGACTTTTCGATCAAGGTTTCATTTTGATGGGACTCTGTTGTCTGGATACCCACTAAATTTGGACTCTAATTTTATGAGAGATTTTATTAGTAATTTAATCACTAATTAACTCAATTTGATTGAGTAATTATTTTTGGTTCATGTTCAATTGAATTGGGTTCAGTTGGGTATGACCAGATTAGGTCACGAGTTTACCTAATCGCCAAGGAGTTCTAAACCCTGATTTGATCAGAAGTTGGGTTTGATCAATTCTTAATTTTATTGGGATCTAATTAAGCCTAATCAAGCCTAACTGTGTTTGATTTAATTTAGTATAATTGGAGCTAATCAATTTTGATTGGGTTGGTTCCGTTGGTTGAAGTTTAGAATTCAAAGACTAGTTTGACTAGTCTTCCCATGCGCCACATTTAACCCCATGCCCCATTTAAATTCTCTCATACCTTTTTTCCCATGCATATAAGAGGTTTTGACTTGTCACTCCACATCCTCAAGGGATAAGTTATGGTTAGTTGCCATCCAAATTCAAAAAGAGTCTGAATTTGGATCAACAACAACCATATCTTATACCTACACCACCTAAACTTTTGTGCGCCTATTATCTCCACGTGAAAGGGGTTTCTCATGGACTTTTCTTTGCTGAAGAGTGGGAGCACAACTCCTTCACATGTCCCAAATAAGTTTGAATCAGTTAGGATGAAGTTTGAATTAAAAAGAGTTTTAAATTCAAACTAGCATTCAAACTAGTTTTTGGTTCCCCACATGCAAAGAAGTTGTTCTTTATGCAACTATTAAAAGGGGAGGGTTTTAGGATGTGTGCTAACACCTATTCTGTAGAGAGGACTTCCATAGATTCATTTGGTGCATGGAAAGAGGCTTCAATCATCTTCGAGAGAGAAAACCAAAGGAGAAAGGGCGCACAGTTTTTAGGGTGAGTGTAGTCCTAGGTATTCGACCTAGGTTTCGAGAAGCAATTGCATGAGATACAAGCATCCAAAGCCCACAAAACATCAAAGAGAATCTCCTCTGCCTTTCTACTATGTCTACCAGCAAATTGTAGCATCCATGAAGCCTATAGATGAAGATCAAAGTCGTTCGATCAAAATAGCCCCTAAAAGACTCTAGTGTTGAGCTAGCACTCGCGGAAAGCCGATCAGGACCAAGAGCCTCATGTGGATGATCCATGGAGGCCAAATATCTATGTGGCTGCATCATAACCGGCAGACCTCCTCGATGATGATCAAATCATGGCGATCGATTATCCACAGAAAAGGTATTATGTTTTGAAAATATAGATGTAGTAAATAGTTTGCTGCATAGCTTTATTTTTAGATCTATACGAATGCATGCATATTATGTTTAGATCCTTAGTGTAGGATTTAATATTCTTATATGATCAATAGATAATTAATTAGATTAATTATTTTTTCACTATTCTTTGCTATTTTTAAAATTTTTTTTGAAAGTAGCACTGCAAATCCTACACCATTTTCTTATAAGATGGAGGAAAGGACCAAAGCTAGGAGAAAAATTAGCCAAGACAAAGGGTTGACATATAGACGAACTAGCTCGGATACGTAGTGAAGGAAAAAACCTATTTTTTAGATCAGGTTCATTCAGATCTGATTGGATTAGGAGGGATATTTCAAAAATTCTCTTTGAGATCCTAATCAGATCTAAGACTTAGATTTGATCTTATTGATCTGATAATAAAAAAAATAAAAATTAAATCTAATTTAATTATACCTTTATTTTAGGTAATCCAATTATCTTGTGATGATCTCGATGTTTGCCTGAGGTTCTAGATGTAGCCATGCAAGGGCCTGGCCTTTACCGGTATCCACTCGGGCAAGATCTAGAGATCTTCTTCTTCTCAATCAATCCTCCAAAAATTAGATCTAGATCTGATCTTGAAGGTCCTCAAAACTTCTTTTGAAGAACTACCGTTGTCTCTTATAGTAATGCTGCCTTCTTCCTTTCCTAGTGCCTTTCACTTACTTGGATCGCACCTTATTCATGCCCAAAAACCCCTTAAGCATGGAGAGGAGAGAGAGGACTAGAGGATGGCATGGAGAAGGAGGGAGAGAGGCTTTATGGCATGGGCCAAAGGTAGAAACATTAAAAACTAGGCACAGATGGGGTTTATATAGACCCTGCTATGCCATGCAGTGCCACATCATCCCGACCAATCACGACCCTTTATGCAATCAAATCTAATCTGATTGATGGGATGACATCATTTGATCCAATCAAATGAGAGACCCTCAAAACCCTCCTAAGGTGGCATCAAGACTGGGTCAAACAAGAGTTCTTGGTGCCATAGAGTTTAATCCCCTGAAACAACCTTAGAGTCCTATCTATATAGGAGTCCTCCTTTATCCTCATGGGGTGCATGCCTCCCTAGGAGTGCACCCTCTTTTGGTCTGCATTTTAGCAGGGGGACAAGGCCCCAGGCACTCTCCTATAGGCGCATGACACATAGGCAGATGTCCAAGTGTCCAGAGTCAACATTTGACCAATGTCCGAAAATGGGAATTAGCAGGTGACTGAAAATGGCAGATGTTGTCTTAAATTTATCTCATAAATTAAGACAACCCTTTTCTGATCTGGACAAGCTCCAGCCAGACTATGTAAAGGTTTCTGAATGAGTCCAAACATATTTAGCTCAGTCGAGACAAGCTATAATGATTATTAAAGGAGAATATTAGGTTCAATCTTGTGCTAGCACGATTTTCTTGAACCTAATTGAATCTTATTCAAATTAATTGAACTAGATTAGTCCAATTGATGACATCCAAATTCAAACTCTTGTTTGTGTGATCTAGTTAGGTTCAATTTTGTATAATAATGGGATATATCACGATCTCTATCATCGACATTATCGAAATACCTTTCGATGGATCAGAACTTTTCTGATTCAGACAACTAGTATGATCGATCCTCCAAATCATTCTAATTGCTCCCAAAATCCACTAGTGACACCTAGAAGCATATGGTGTGGCAACCCATCAGTGCAGTTACCTATGTGATTAGGTTCCTCTATCTTAAGCCCCGATCAGATTAAGGTTAAGGTGATCTTGTCAAATCCTAATATCCGTCATATGAATTAATCATTCGATTCAAGTCCAATGTAAAAATCCTAATATCCTCTTTCTATTATTTCACTCTGCCATGGCCATGGGCTTATGGACTTGATTCTCATGATCATCATAGGGCTGCTCCTCATCTACCGAGGTAGATAGATCCCTTATTGGTGCAATCCAATTCCCACAATGAACATGCTATAGCCAACATACACCTCAGAATTCTGAATGGCTACGGAATTGAGTTATGGTGTAGTCAAACTATAACACCCTCAAGGTATACTATCGATGCACTCAGATCAAAGAACCAGACATATCACTACAGCTTTGAGCCAGTCATCAACGAGAAGGTAGACTTCCTCATGACTGCTTGAGGTGGTCATGCTCAGTGCCCTCGTTCTCTAATGAGTATCTGTACTCTTACTTCGATGTCTCTACACCATAGACTCAAGACTCATCTATCCTAAAGAAGCGATCGTACACCAATTTTTTGGATTAATCACCATCGTCATGATGATCCTATGGTCGAGAGTATTTTATGAGTTAATAATTAAAATTCATATCTTAAATTTTCAACTCTTGAAAATATGAACTATCATTGCCATTAACTCAAGGGATGTATCAGAGACACTTTCAAATACACACTGCGATAGAAAATAATCCATTTTATTATTTATAGTCAAAATTATAATTTTGCCCTTAGAAGTACATTACAAGTCTCAGCCAATCTGGCTTCTAGGGCACACATGTCTAACAAAATCTCACTTGACCTAAAGCCAATTGGCTAAAAATCTAAGTCCCATCTTCTTAAGGTGGGCTTCGATCTTCTGCTCGCTCAATGGCTTTGTAAGTGGGTCTGCCGTATTATCTACGGAGTCGACTCTCTTGACCTCGACGTAACCTTTCTCAAGATAATCGTGGATGAGGTGGTATCGCTGCTCGATGTGCTTAGATTTTTGGTGAGACCTTGGCTCGTTAGCAATGGCTATGGCACCATTATTGTCGCAATATAGAGGAATGGCATCCGATGGCATCACTCTGATTTTTGTGGTGAACTTCTTATACCAGAATGCCTCCTTCATAGCTTTTGATGTAAAGATGTACTCTACTTCCATGATGGAGTCTGCTATCACTATCTGCTTGGAACTCTTCCAACTGATAGCACCATCATTAAACACAAATAGACTCTCAGATGTCGACTTTCGATCATCTATATTAGACATAAAATCTGAGTCTGTATACCCCTAGACTTGGAGTTCTCCATTACCAAAAATCAACAACATATCCTTAGTTCTTCTCAAGTGCTTAAGGATACATTTCATAGAAGTCCAGTATTCTTCACCTAGATTCGACTGATATCTTCTCGTGACACTCACAACATGGGCTATATTAGGTCGTGTACATAACATGGCATACATGAGGCTCCTTATTGTTGAAGCATAAGGGATCTTGCTCATGCGTTCAATCTCCTCAGGTGTGTTGCGACACATTTTCTTGGAGAGATGAATGCCATGTCTAAAGGGTACCTATCCCCTCTTAGAGTTTTTCATGCTAAACCTCTTTAGTACTTCCTCTATGTACATCTTCTGTGAAAGACCTAGCATCCTATTCGGTCTATTTCTATAGATCTTAATCTCTAGAATGAAAGATGCTTCTCTGGAGAATTCTTTAGATAACCACATTTTAACCATAGTCAACATGGGAATATCATTTCCAACAAGCAGGATATCATCCACGTATAGTACGAGGAAGATAATAGCGCTCCCACTAACCTTTTTGAAAATACGTGGTTCCTCCTTATTCTTGATGAAATCAAACAATTTGATCATATTATTAAAACAAGTATTCCAGCTCCGAGATGCTTGCTTAAGTCTATATATGGACCTTTGCAGTTTACATACTTTGTGATCAGCATCACTGGATGTGAAACCTAACGGTTGTTCCATATAGATATCTTCCTCAAGGTATCCATTTAAGAACTTCATTTTCATGTCCATTTGCCGTATTTCAAAATCGAAATAGGTTGCAACAACAAGTAATGTGCGGATGAATTTTAGCATGGTTACTAGCAAAAAGATATCCTGATAGTCAATGCCTTCGCACCGACTGTACCCTTTTTCCACTAATCTAGCTATGAATGTCTCCACATTCCCATTTGCACCAATTTTTCTCTTGTAGATCCATTTACACCCAATAGGTGCTATACCTTCAGGTGGATCTACCATGGTCCAGACTTGGTTTGAGTGCATCAAGTCAATTTCTGACTTCATTGCCTCTAACCATTTCTCATAGTCGATATCTGATATCGCCTCTTCATAGGTTTTGGGATCATCACCATGAACCCCATTACCTACGAGAAATATTTTCTCTACTTTCTCTAAAATAGTACTTAAGTACCTCTCAGGGGGATGAAAACCCTTTTCGATCTACGAGATGGAGGAGATAGTGATTGTACTGGCTCAACCTAATTTGGTTCCATAGGATCCTTAGCTCGTTGCTCTTAGGAGACTTTCTCCTCGAGCTTGATCTGCTTTCCAATGCCACCATCTTGAATAAACTATTTTTTAAGAAAGATAGCATGCCAACTCACAATCACATTGTGGTCTTCTAGAATGTAGAAATAATATCCTAATGACTCTTTAGGATATCCTATGAATCAAGCTCTAAAGGACCTACAGTCTAACTTGTCCACTTATTATCTTTTGACATTAGTTGGACAATCCCAAATTCTGAGATGACTTAGACTTAATTTCTTACCATGCCATATCTCATACAGTGTGGTAGAAACGATTTTAGAGGAAACCCTATTCAATAAATATATAGGAGTTAACAGACTATGTCCTCAAAGAAAATTAGGGAGGTCAGTGAAGCTTATCATGGATCGTACATATCTAATAGGGTCCACTTCCTCCATTCTGAAATCCCATTGAGTTGAGGTATTTCAGATGGAGTCCATTGGAGACTATGCCATATTACTTGAGATAGTACAAGAATTCCTGACTAAGGTATTCACCTGCTCGATCTCATCGAAGAATCTTAATGAATTTTTTAGTTTGCTTTTCCACCTCATGTCTGAATTTCTTAAACTTTTCAAAGACTTCAGACTTGTGTCTCATAAGATATACATACCTATACCGAGATAAATCATCGAAAAAGATTATGAAATAGACAAAGTTGCCTCTAGCCGGCACATCAAATGGGCCGCACACATCAGTATGTACTAGGGCAAGTAGATTCGTTACCCTTTTCCCATGTCCTACAGAAGAGAGCTTAGTTATTTTGCCATGAAGACATGATTCACAATTTGGATATGACTCGAAAGTCAACGAACTCAATAGCTCAATTTTTTCCAATTTGTTAACCATATCTTTTGCTATATGACCTAGCCTTAGGTGCCATAGATCTACCATTTGGACTATCCCTAGGTCATTTTGATCCTATGGCATTCATATTTTTCTCGATATTAAAGATAGATACATCAATATGTAACTGATAGAGACCGTTAATAAGAAAACCACTTGTAATTTTATTTCTTTCATAAAGAATATTACAATGATCATTAAGAAAACTAATTATATAGCCTTTTAGTGCTAAACATGAAATATAAATTAAATTCTTGCTTGCAGTAGGCACATAATAACAATTCTTGAGTACTAAATCTAAGCCAGATGGTAGTAGAAGATGGTAGGTTCTGATGACCACAGTAGCAACCTTTGCTCCATTTTCGATGCGTAGGATCACCCCACCATCTCTCAGCCTCCTACTATCCTCAAGACCCTACATAGAAGTGCACAAATGAGTACTAGAACTAGGGTCAAGCACCTAACTAGATGTAGAAGAAATCATAAGGTTAGATTCAATAAAGAGCATACCTCCAGAAGGATCTGTCTCCTTCTTATTCTTCAGGGTGGCCAGGTATGTAGGGCATTTCCGCTTCCAGTGCCTATTAGTATTATAATGAAAATACTTTTCTTTGTCAGTGGCCTTCTTCTTCAGCTCTGCCTTTTTCTCTTTCCACCTTCCACCTTCTATTTTTTTACAGACTTCTTTTTCTTTACAAAATACTTTCTCTTGGATGAAGTTCATTTCATAGCAAGTATTGAGCCTTTAGAACCTTTCATAAAAATCTCAGTAGTAACCAGTATATTCATAAGCTCAGTCAGAGTATTCTGAAGTTTATGCATATGGTAGTTCATAATGAACTGCCCATATGTATCAATCAAGGATTGCAAAATTATATCATTCTATAGATCCTGGTCTAACTTCACTTCGAGCTTCTCAAGCTCTTTCAAGTCCTTGATCATCATTAGACAATGATCTTTGACTGACTGCCCATCACTTATTTTAGCTTTAAATAGTCATTTGGTGACCTAATATTTGGTTGTGCGACTTTGTTCACCAAACAACTCTTGCAGGTGAGCCAACATTTGGTGGGCAATCTTGATATCCTCATGTTGGCACTAAAGCTCATCAGATATCGAGCCCAACATATAGTATTTGGCCTTATTATCTTCATCCATCCACTTATCAAGAGATGCTCTCTATTCAATAGATGGACGAACTGGTAAGGTGGGAGGATCCTGGTCTAATACATGAGTCAACTTCTTAGAATCCAAAATAATTTTGAAGTTCTAGAGCCAATTTTTATAATTGGATCTGGTCAGTCTATGGGTGTCCAAGATATGGGCTTATGGATTGTACGTAGATATTTTTTCTTTTCTTATAGAGAGTCAAAGTTTCTAGTTAGATTTTGTAATTAAGATTTTATCAATTTATTTAGGGATTTGATTTTTAAACAAATTAGCCCCCACTATTTTCTCAAATCTCTACACTTTCTTTGTAGAGATGCGAAAATCTCCATGATTACTGATTTATAGTGGGTGGTGCAGTTCCACCAACTGACTCATCACCTCACCTAACAGTTATTGGTCCTAGGTTAGCCAATGAGTGAACAACTCTTGTCCAATGATTCTCTAATCATGGTGCACCCAGACTTGGTCTCTAATTCATAAATCTCATCATGCCCGGAATATTGATCCACTCCTTAGTTAAGTCTGACCCACCATTTGCATAGATTTGATTTTTAATTGGATCTCTCATCGTATTCAAAATATTGAGCCCAATCCATCCTCCAGCCCATAGCATCCAATGCCTAATAGACATGGTTACATCTTTTCGATGCAACTGAACCACTATGACCAACCGAGGACAATCAACCCCGAAAAAGACCCGCACATCTATAATGGTGGAAGACCTTAGACTTAATCTTTTCTTAGAGAGATTTGATTTAGGTCTCTTTAAACTTGACTTGACATAGCCATAACCATTATGACTAACCTAGTGGCATGAGTTAGCTTGGATTGTTAGCCACCTTAGATTAGGACTGAACCGATAAATATGGACAGAGAAGTGAGATCGGTGGAAGGGATATGCCATTAACTCGACAAGAATGCATTCGAGTCGAGTAGCTCCCAATTAAAAACCAGTCGATCATATCTACCAAACTTACCTTAGTCATGTGACTCGATCTTGACCTAGACTTAATCCTATTAGGTTGTCAATTTAAGCACTCTTGATCCCACCTAATCAACTTTTGATTTGGTTTGATCAACCGCTAGACCTAATTGAGCTACCCAAGCCCAAACCAAATTTTATGAATATGTCTTAGATCTAAAAATTCTTAATTTTAGATCGAATATATTTCATAATCTTAATTCTTAATTAAGTTTAAGATTTATAAAAAAATATGTATATAAAATCCTAGGATTTCACGATCTAGGATTTTGCAGAAAATAAGTTTTTGATTTTTGATTAAGGTCGAACGTGCAGCACCCTTACACACCATAAAAACATCCCATCGAATGGGAGGAGTGGGCCTTTAAATCCTACTTCGTTCTTATGATTGGACGGCCAAGGAGAATGTCTTAATCAGAAACATGATAAATCTACAAAACTAGTTAGATCTACATCATATATCACATATATAAAAATTGATCTAACTAAAAATATATTTTGCATACATCTCATGTATCATATCATGCATGTTTTCAGATCTAGATTATCTCATAAATATCTAAAAAATAAGATTTAAATTTGATCATATCAAATCAAAATTTGTTCTTGACAATTTTGTAGAACTATTCTACAACAAATCTAAACATTCATCTATAATATCTCATATGAAGAAATTAAAAAAAATTATTTTCTATTTTTTAGATCTAATTGTAATATTTATAATATCAAAAAATAGTAAATAAATAGATCTAAAAATCATAAATAATCAAATTAAAACTATGATTATCTTAGACTACACATAGAATAATTCTATTCCTAGTCTAGTCATGCATCTCATACGTCTTAGATCTATATTATTTATTTTTTAATTTTTTAATTTTAGATCTAATCATATTTTATGTGACATCTAAAATCATCTAATTATTAGATCAAAAGTAAATTAAAATTAGATCTAATAAATTATCAGAATCTGGCTTTGATACTAGTTAAAGAGAGAAACCTATTTTCTAGATCGGTTCGTTCAGATCTGATTGGATCAGGAGGAATATTTTAAAAATTTTTCCTCTAAGATCCTAATCAAATTTGAGATTCCTTAGATCTAATCTTATTGATTTAATAATAAAAATAAAAAAAAATTAAATCTAATTTAACTATACCTTTATTTTGGATAATCCAATTGTCCTATGATGATCCTGATATTTGCCTTAGGTTCTGGATGTAGCCACGCAAGCGCCTGGCCTTTATCAGGATCCACTTGGACAGGATCTGAAGATCTTCTCCTTCTCAATCAATCCTTCAAAAATTAGATTAAGATCTGATCTTGAAGGTCTTCAAAACTCCTTTTGAAGAACTATCATTGTCTCTTACACCAGTGCTGCCTTCTTCCTTTCCTAGCACCTTTCACTTGCTTCTTATTTATGCCCAAAACCTCTTGGGCATGGAGAGGAGAGAGAGGACCAGAGCGTGGCATGGAAAAGAAGGGAGAGAGGCTTTGTGGCATGGGCTAAAGGCAGAAACATTAAAAACTAGGTGCAGATAGGGATTATATAGACCCTACCACGCCTGCAGTGCCACATCATCCCGACCAATCATGGGCCTTCATGCAATCAGATTTAAATCTGATTGATGGGATGACATCATCTGATCCAATCAGATGAGAGACCCTCAAAACCCTCCTAAGGTGGTGCCAAGACTAGATCAAACAAGAGTTCTTGGCGTCATAGAGTTTAATCCCCTGAAGCAACCTTAGAGTCCCATCTGTATTGGACTCCTCCTTTATCCTCATGGGATTTATGCCTCCCTAGGCATGCACCCTCTTTCTATCTACATTTTAGCAGGAGGATAAGGTCCCAGGTACTTGACTATAGGTGCATGACACATAGGCAGATGTCCAAGTATCCAAGGTCAACATTTGACCAATATCCGAAAACAAGAATTAGCAGGTGATCAAAAAAGGTAGGTGTTGTCTTAAATTTATCTCATAAATTAAGACAACCATTTTCTGATCTGGACAAGCTTTAATCAGACCAAGTAAAAATTTTTGAGTGAGCCCAAACACATTTGCCTTCATCGAGACAAGCTATAATAATTATTAAAGAAGAACATTAGGCTCAATCGTGTGCTAGCACGATTTTCTTAAACCTAATTGAATCTTATTTAAATTAATTGAACTGGGTTAGTCCAATTGATGACATCTAGATCTAAATCCTTCTTTTTGTGATCCAGTTAGATTCAGTTTTGTATGGTAATGAGATATGTCGTGATCTCTATCATCGACATCATCAAAATATCTTTCGATGGATCGAAACTTTTCTGATTCAGACAACTAGTATGATCGATCATCCAAATCATTCTAATTGCTCCCAAAATCCATCAGTAACACCTAGCAGCATATGGTGGCAATCCATCGAACTAAAAGTGAACCTCTCGATGCATTTACATGTGTGATTAGGTTCCTCTATCTTGAGCCTTGACCAAATTGGGGTTAAGATGATCTCATCAAATCCTAATATCCATTGTATGAATCAATCATTTGATTCAAGTCCATTACGAAAACCCTAATAGAAACTCTATCTATTATTACACTCTACCATGGCCTTGGGCCTATGGACTTGATTCTCATGATCATCATAGGGCTGTTCCTCATCTACCGAGGTAGATAGATCCCTTATTGGTGCAATCCAATTCCTACAATGAACATGCTATATAGATCTCAGGGTTTCGAATAGCTAGGAGATCGAGTTATGGTGTAGTCAAATTATAACACCCTCAAGGTGTACTACCGATGCACCTCAGGTCAAAGAACTAGATACACCACTACAGCTTCGAGCCAATCATCGATGAGAAGGTAGACTTTTTCATGACTGCTCGAGGTGGTCATGCTCGGTGCCCTCATTCTCTAATGAGTACCTGTACTCTCGCTCTGATGTCTCTACACCATAGACTCAAGACTAATCTACTCTAAAAAAGTGATCATACACCAACCTTCTAGATCAATCACCATCCTCATGATGATCCTATGGTCAGAAGCATTTTATGAGTTAATAATGAAAATTCATGTCTTAAATTTTAACTCTTAGAAATATGAACTATCATTACCATTAACTCAAGAGATGTATCACAGATACTTTCAATTACACACCATGATAGAAAATAATCTATTTTATTATTTATAATTAAAATTATAATTTTGCCTTTAGAAGTGTATTAAAAGTGTCAGCCAATTTGGCTTCTAGGGCACACATATCTAACATGTAGTCAAGCCGGCTCAAGTAGATAGCAGATAGAGTTCGAACAAGATACAGTCGAGTCAGCTCGGCTCCTGATAGCTAGCTCAACAATAGTGAATAGAACTAGATGAAGTTTTTTGTGTGGTCTTGGATTAAGATTAATCCAAGGGGTCTTAAGGCCTAGTCCAATAAGGACCTAAGGTGGCTAACTCATGTATGGATTGGATTTAGATCCAGGGGATGAGAGCATGGAAGACATAGGTGTACATGGGTGCGGTGAGTGCTTTCATGTATTGGGTTAGCCTAGGAGAGTTTTTCAGCTGGAGGTTGGGTTTATTAGAGTTCATGTAGTATAGCAAAAATTCTAGGATATATAAACCTAGGTATTGTAATTTTTACAATGGAGTGGAATCAAGACATAGCTTTTCTCCCTAACTCTCTTCCTCTTTTCTCTATAGTTTCAATGCCTCATCCTAGGTGCCACCATCAACTTTTGCTCTTCTTCATATTTTTGGATTAACATCCAAGTTTGTGCAAGAAATTGAATCTACGACTGTGATTTCGAGTAGCCATAGGCATAACAATCGGTATCAGATCTATACTGATTGCTCCAACAATTGGTATTAGAGCCTAGTTGAGCATGAAGGAGGAAGAAGATCAAGTTTTAGTAGAGATCAGCAGTGAGATTTAGATCTAAGATTTTCTTCAGGCTTCATGAGGAAGGAAGTGATCTAAGGTCTGTTGTCCACCATCCCTAGTCAAGGTAATTTTTCAGATCTATCTACTGGTTGTTTTTTATTCGGTTTGATCATAGAGAATAGTGGGTTGAAGGTAGGATTTAAGAGGTTTGATGGAAATGATAGTTTTATGATGTGGAAGGTTAGGATGGAGGATCTGCTGATTCAGATGAGGCTAGATTCAAACTTGGAGGATAGGCCGAAGAAGATGACAGACGAGGAGTGAAAGTCCTTGGAGAAAAAGGCATGTGCCATGATTAGGGCTTGTCTGGCAGATGAGGTGCTGTATGGCATGCTGGAGGAGAAGACACCAAAGGGTTTATGGTCGAGGTTATATCAATTGTACATGAGGAAAACATGTGCAACAAGTTGGCATTGAAGAAGCAACTGTATAACTTCGCATGCAGAAGGGCGAGGATGTTGCAGGATATATTCAGTGATTCGATTGGATGAGCATGGACTTGCTCAATATTGGGGTGGAGCTCGAAGAGGATGACAAAAGATTATTGCTGCTATGTTCGCTACTTGAGAGCTTTGATCTGTTAGTAATGACGTTGCCATATGGCAAGGAGACACTAGTGTACGAGAAGATCGTATCAGTACTAAGGTCCAACAAGCAGTGGAAATGGATGACAAAGAGAGAGGTCTTCTAGGAGGGTCTCATGGTTTCAGAGCAGCCAAGAAAAGGAAACAAGAAGGATGAGTAGAAGGGCAGCAAGGAATCTAAGAAGTGCTTTAGGTATGGTAAAGCAGGGCACTTTAAGTGGAAGTGTCTGCTTTGGAAGATGTGCAAGGGAGAAGAAAATAGGGACAAGGATTCCATCAATTCAATCACTGAAAGTGAAGAATTGGATGAGCTCTTTATGGTTTTAGAGAAGCCTATTGGATGCAGTGTATCCGAGATAGTTTTGGAGAGGTCTGTGGTATGTGGAGGGTGCAAAAGAGCAGCAATGGTGTTCGAGATGCAATGGTAGGCCCAACAATGCAGCATTGGGTGGTTGGCCTCAGGGGACTTTATTACAGAGTCAACTTTTGCAGCATCAAGTGAGCTTCGATTTCAGATGGAGCACTGGGCGAGGTGGCTTCACTAGTTGAGAGAGTTTTGATACAAGTTTATAGTGGAGGAGTGTAGGCGGACCAATATCCTAGCACTAACATTGGAGTTGTATAGTTCAAGATGGAGCAGCACATGCGGATGAACAGGCATAGTTTTGAGGAGATCGTGTTAGGATATGCAGCGGGCACCGGCATAAGATTGCGATAGATTCTCCATGAAAGTCCAAGATAAATAATGCAGCTCCCTATTAGATATGTGTTGTTAGAATTGACTAACAATTGTAATACACATCTAAGGGTAAAATTATAATTTTGACTATAAATAATAAAATAGATTATTTTCTATCACAGTATGTATTTGAAAGTATCTGTGATACATCCTTGAGTTAATGGTAATGATAGTTCATATTTTCAGGAGTTGAAATTTTAAGACATGAATTTTTATTATTAACTCATAAAATGCTCTCGATCGTAGGATCATCATTAGGATGGTGATTGATCCAGAAGGTTGGTGTACGATCGCTTCTTTAGGGTAGATGAGTCTTGAGTCTATGGTGTAGAGATACCAGAGCGAGAGTACAGGTACTCGTTAGAGAATGAGGGCACTGAGCGTGACCACCTCGAGCAGTCATCAAGAAGTCTATTTTCTCGTCAATGACTGGCTCAAAGCTACAGTGGTGTGTCTAATTCTTTGACTTGAGGTGCATCGACAGTTCACCTTAAGGGTGTTATAGTTTGACTACACCATAACTCGGTCTCCTAGCCATTCAAAATTCTGAGATGTATGTTGGCTATAGCATGTTCATTATAGGAATTGGATTGCACCAATAAAGGATCTATCTACCTCGATAGATGAGGAGGAGCCCTATGATGATCATGAGAATCAAGTCCATAAGCCCATGGCCATGGCAGAGTGAAATAATAGAAAGAGTTTCTATTAGAATTTTTACATTGGACTTGAATCGAATGATTAATTTATATGATGGAAATTAGGGTTTGATGAGATCACCTTAACTCTAATCCGATCGGAACTCAAGATGGAAGAACTTAATCACATAGGTAACTGCATCGAGAGGTTCATTTTTACTTCTGATGGGTTGCCACCATATGCTGCTAGGTGTCACTAGTAGATTTTGGAAGCAATTAGAATGATTTGGATGATCGATCATACTAGTTGTCTGAATCAGAAATATTCTGATCCATTGGAAGGTGTTTTGATGATGTCGATGATAAAGATCATGACATATCCTATTACCATATAGAATTGAACCTAACTAGATCACACAAATAAGGGTTTAGATCTGGATATCATCAATTGGACTAACCTAGTTCAATTGGTTTGATTAAGATTCAATTAGGTTTAAGGAAATCGTGCTAGCGTACGATTGAGCCTAATGTTCTCCTTCAATAATCATTAAGAGTTATCTCGACTGAGCCAAATATATTTGAGCTCACTCAGGAACCTTTACTTGGTCTGGCTAGAGCTTGTCCAGGTTAGAAAAGGGTTGTCTTCATTTATGAGATAAGTTTGAGACAACACCTACCATTTTTCGTCGCCTGCTAAATCTTATCTTTTGACTTTGGCCAAACATTGACCTTTGACACTTAGACATCTGCCCATGTGTCATGCACCCATAGAAGAGAGCTTTGACCCTTGTCCACCTACTAAATAGTAGGAAGGCAAGGGGGGCATGCCTAGGGAGGCGTGCATCCAAAGTGGATAAGTCCCATACAAATGGGACTCCAGTTGCTTTATGCATTCAACTTGGATAGTGCCAAAAAGTCATCTTTGACCGGTCTTGGCGCCACCTAAGGAAGTTTGTGAGGGATTCTAATCTGATTGGATTAGATGATGTCATCCCACCAATCAAATTTAGATCTGATTGCATGAAGAGTCATGATTGACTAGGATGATGTGTCACTGCATGGCGCAGCAGGGTCTATATAAACCCTATCTGCGCCTAGGATTTTGATGCTCTACCTTTTGCCCATGCCACAAGACCTCTCTCCCTCCCTCTCCATGTCATCTTCAGATCTTCTCTCTCCTCTCCATGCCCAAGAAGCTTTGGGCTCAATTTTGGTGTGATCCAAGCAAGAGAAATGTGACAAGAAAGAAGAAGGCAGCACTACTGCAAGAGACAATATCCGATATTCAAAAGGTGTTTTAAAGATCTTCAAGATCATATCCAGATCTGATCTTTGGAGTACAGATTGAGAAGGAGAAGATCTAGATCCTGCTCGAGTGGATACCGATAGAGGCCAGGAACTTGCATGGCTACATCCAGAACCTCAGGCAAACTTCGGGATCATCATAGGATAATAGTATTACCCATAACAAGAAATAATTAAATCAAATTTAATTTAATTTAATTTATTTTTATTTTATTAGATTGATAAAATCAGATCTTAAGAGTCTTAGATTTGATTTGGATCTAAGATAAATTTTTTTTGAAATATTTCTCTTGATCAAATCAGATCTGAACAAACCTGATCCGAAAAATAGGATTTTCCCTTCAATTGGTATCAGAGCTAGGTTTCATAATTATTTAGAAATGATTTTAGTGTAATTTTGATTTAATAATTAGATGATTTTAGATGTCACAAGATATGATTAGATCTAAAATCAAAAATTAAAATAGATTAAATAATCTAGATCTAAGATGTATGAGATGCACGACTAGACTAGGAATAGAATTATTCTATGTGTAGTCTAGGATGATCATTGTTTTAATTTAATTAATTATGATTTTAGATTTATTTATTTACTATTTTTTGATATTATAAATATTATAATTAGATCTAAAATATAGAAAAGAAATTTATTTAATTTTATTCATATGAGATATGATAGATGCATGTTTAGACTAGTTGTAAAATAGTTCTACAAAGTTATCTTAAATAAATTTAATTTGATATGATCAAATTTAAATTTTATTTTTTAAATATTTATGATATAATTTAGATCTAAAAACATGCATGATATGATAAATGAGATGTATGCAAGATATGTTTTTAAGTTAGATCAATTTTATATATGTGATATATATATAGATCTAACTAGTTTTGTAGATTCGTCATATTTCTAATTAAGGCATTCTCCTTGGCCGTCCCATCATAAGAACGAAGTAGAATTTAAATGCCCTCTCCTCCAATTCAATGGAGTGTTCTTATGATGTGTGGGGTACTGCGCATTCGTCCTTAATCAAAAATCAAAAACTTCTTTTCTGCAAAACCCTAGATCCTGAAATCCTAGGATTTTATTTACATATTTTATTTATGAATCCTAAACTTAATTAATAATTAAGATTAT
Organism: Cocos nucifera; assembly: GCA_006176705.1. Taxonomy (NCBI): domain Eukaryota; kingdom Viridiplantae; phylum Streptophyta; class Magnoliopsida; order Arecales; family Arecaceae; genus Cocos; species Cocos nucifera. Next base: position 87,525 of record QRFJ01000547.1, read on the forward strand.
AAAATATATTAGGTCTAAAATTGAGAATTTTTAGATCTAAGATATATTCATAAAATTAGGTTCGGATTTGGGTAACTCAATTAGGTCTAGCGGTTGATCAAACCAAATCAAGAGTTGGTTAGATGAGATCAAGAGTGGTTAAATTGACCAGCCTAATAGGATTAATTTTGGGTCAAGATCGAGTCACATGAGTGATCGATCAAGTTAAGACCTAATCAGGCTTAGTGGTTAGAGTCTTGATTGTAGGCTAACCCGATTGGTTCTGGCTCAATAATTTGGTATCTAAGATAAGTTTGGCAGATACGATCGACTGGTTTTTAATTGAAAGCTACTCGACTTGAATGCATTCTTATCAAGTTAATGGCATATCCCTTCCACCGGTCTCACTTACCTAGCCATATTTGTTAGCCCAGTCCTGATCTGAGGTGGCTAATAATCCGAGCAAACCCATGCCACTAGATTAGTCATAATGGTTATGACTACGTCAAGTCATGTTTAAAGAGACCTAAATCAAATCTCCCTAAGAAAAGATTAAGTCTAAGGTCTTCCACCATTGTAGATGTGCGGGCCCTTTCTGTGGTTGATTGTTCTCGGCTGGTCATAGTAGTTCAGTTGCACCGAAAAGACACAACCATGTCTATTAGGCATTGGATGCTACGGGCTAAAGGATGGATTGGGCTCAATATTTCAGATACAATGAGAGACCCAATTAAAAATTTAATCTGTGCAAATGGTGGGTCTGACTTAACTAAGGAGTGGATCAATATTCGAAGCATGGTGAGATTCATGAATTAGAAGACCAAGCCTTGGTGCACCATGATTAGAGAATCATTGGATAAGAGTTGTTCACTCATTGGCTAACCCATCATCAATAACTGTTAAGTGAGGTGATGAGTCAGCTGATGGGACTACACCATCCACTAGAAATCTTTCGCATCTCTACAGAGGAAGTGTAGGGATCCAAGAAAATAGTGGAAGCTAATTTGTTTAAAAATCAAACTCCTAAACAAATTGTTCAAGTATTAATTACAAAATCTAACTAGAAACTTTGACTCTCTATAGGAAAAGAAAAATGTCTACATCCAACCCACTAGCCCTTATCCTAGATACCCATAGATTGATCGAACCTAATTACGAGGATTGGCTATGAAACTTCAAAATCGTTTTGAGTTTCGAGAAGTTAACTCATGTATTAGACCAGGATCCCTCCACCTTACCAGCCCATCCATCCACTGAACAGAGAGCATCTCTTGATAAATATACGGATGAAGAACATGATCAGATACTACATATTGGGCTTGATGTCTGATGAGCATCAACACCAATATGAAGATATCAAGACTGCCCACCAAATGTTGGCTCACCTGCAAGAGTTATTTGGTGAACAGAGTCATGCAGCCAAATATCAGGTCACTAAATGACTGTTTAAGGCTAAAATGCGTGATAGGCAATCAGTTCAAGATCATTGTCTAATGATGATCAAGGACTTGAAAGAGCTTGAGAAGCTCAGAGTGAAGTTAGACCAGGATCTACAGCGTGATATAATTCTACAATCCTTGACTGATGCGTATGGGCAGTTCATCATGAACTACCATATGCATAAACTTCAGAGTACTCTGACCGAGCTTATGAACATGCTAGTTACTACTGAGCTTTCTATGAAAGGTTCTAAAGGCTCAGTACTTGCTATGGAATGGTCTTCTTCCAAAAGAAAGTCTTTTGGAAAGAAGAAGAAGTCTGTGAAAAGGCAGAAGGTGGAAGGTGGAAAGAAAAAGAAGACAGAGCTGAAGAAGAAGGTCATTGACAAAGAAAAGTATTTTCATTATAATACTGATGGCTACTGAAAGCGGAACTACCCTATATACTTGGCCACCCTAAAGAAGGAGACATGTCCTTCTGGAGGTTTACTCGTTATTGAATATAACCTTACGATTTCTTCTACATCCAGTTGGATGCTTGACTCTGGTTCTAGTGCTCATTTATGCACTTCCATGCAGGGTCTTGAGGATAGCAGGAGGCTGAGGGATGGTGAGATGATCCTATGCATCATAAATGGAGCAAGAGTTGCTACTGTGGCCGTGAAAATCTATCCTCTTTGACTACCATCTGGTTTAGATTTAATATTTAGGGATTGTTATTATGTGCCTACTACAAGCAGGAATTTGATTTCTATTTCATGTTTAGTACAAGATGGCTATGTAATTAGTTTTCTTAAGGATCATTGTAATATTCTTTATGAAAGAAATAAAATTGCAAGTGGTTTCCTCATTAACGATCTCTATCAGTTACATATTGATGTATCTATCTTTAGTATCAAGCAAAATGTGAATGCTGTAAAATGACCCAGGGATAGTCCAAACGATAGGTATTTATGGCACCTAAGGCTAAGTCATATAGCAGAAGATAGGGTTAATAAATTGGAGAAAATCGGGCTATTGAGTCCGTTGACTTCCAAGTCATATCCAATTTCTGAATCATGTCTTCATGGCAAAATGACTAACCTTTCTTTTGTGGGACATGGGGAAAGGGCCATAGATCTACTTGCCCTAGTACATACTGATGTGTGCGGCCCATTTGATGTACCGGCTAGAGGCAACTTTGTCTACTTCATAACCTTTATCGATGATTTATATTGGTATGGGTACGTGTATCTTATGAGACACAAGTCTAAAGCTTTTGAAAAGTTCAAAAAATTTAGATATGAAGTAGAAAAGCAAACTGGAAAATCCATTAAGGTTCTTTGATCAGATCGAGGAGGTTAATACCTTAGTCAGGAATTCCTTCACTATCGCAAGCAAAATGGCATAATCTCTCAATGGACTCCACCTAAAATACGTCAACTCAACGGGATTTTAGAATGGAGGAATCGGACCCTTTTAGATATGGTCCGATCCATGATGAGCTTCACAGACCTTCCACATTTTCTTTGGGGACATAGTTTGTTAACCGCAATATTTTTACTGAATAGGGTTTCCTCTAAAATCGTTCGTACCATATCGTATGAGATATGACATGGTAAGAAATCTAGTCTAAGTCATCTTAAAATTTGGGATTGTCCGACTCATGTCAATAGACAAGCAGATAAGTTAGATTTTAGATCCTTTAAAGCTCGATTTATAGGATATCCTAAAGAGTCATTAGGATATTATTTCTATATTTCAGAAGATGACAATATAATTGTGAGTCGGCATGCCATCTTTCTTGAAAAATAGTTTATTCAAGATAGTGGCATTGGAAAGCAGATCAGTCTTACAAGAGCAACGAGTTAAGGATCCTGTGGAACCAAATCAGGTTGAGCCAATACAATCACTACCTTCTCCACCTCGTAGATCGAAAAGGATTTCTCATCCTCCTGAGAGGTACTTAGGTACTTTCTCAAAGAAAGTAGAGAAAAATATTCCTCGTAGGTCATGGGGTTCATGGTGACGATCCCAAAAACTATGACAAGGTGATATCAGAATCGACTTCAAAAAATGGTTAGAGATAATGAAGTCAGAAATTGACTCAATGCACTCAAACCAAGTCTGGACCTTAGTAGATCCACCAAAAAGTATAGAACCTATTGGATGTAAATAGATCTATAAGAGAAAAGATTGGTGTAGATGGGAATGTGGAGACATTCAAAGTTAGATTAGTGGCAAAAGGATAAAGTCAACATGAAGGCATTGACTATCAGGATATCTTTTCGCCAGTTGCTATGCTAAAGTTCGTCCGCACATTACTTGCTGTTGCAGCCTATTTCAATTATGAAATATGGCAAATGGATGTAAAAATGGCATTCTTAAATGGATACCTTGAGGATGATATCTATATGGAACAACCACTAGGTTTCACATCCAGTGATGCTGATCATAAAGTACGCAAGCTACAAAGATACATATATGGACTTAAGCAAGCATCTTGGAGCTGGAATACTCGATTTAATAATGTGATCAAATTATTTGGTTTCATCAAAAATGAGTAGGAACCATGTGTCTTCAAAATGATTAGTGGGAGTGCTATTGTCTTCCTTGTGCTGTACGTAGATGATATCCTTCTTTTTGGGAATGATATTCTCATGTTGCCCATAGTTAAAATGTGGTTATCTAAAGAATTACCCATGAAAGACCTAGGAGAAGCATCCTTCATTCTAAGAATTAAGGTCTATAGAAAAAGACCGAATATGATGCTAGGTCTTTCACAAAAGATGTACATAAAGGAAGTGCTAAAGAGGTTTAGCATGGAAAACTCCAAGAGGAGTTTGGTACCCTTCAGACATGGTATTCATCTCTCCAAGAAGATGTGCCCTAGCATACTTGAGGAGATAGAATGCGTGAGCAAGATCCCTTATGCTTCAGCAATAGGGAGCCTCATGTATGCCATGTTATATACACGACCTGATATAGCCCATGCTGTGAGTGTCACGAGCAGATATCAATCGAATCCAGATGAAGAACATTAGACTTTTGTGAAATATATCCTTAAGTACTTGAGAAGAACTAAGGATATGTTGTTGGTTTTTGGTAATGGAGAACTCCAAGTCTAGGGGTATACAAAATCAGATTTTATATCTGATATAGATGATCGAAAGTCGACATTTGGGAGTCTGTTTGTGTATAATGATAGTGCTATCAGTTGGAAAAGTTCTAAACAGATAGTGATAGCAAATTCCACCATGGAAGCAGAATATATCACTGCATCAGAAGCTGCATAGGAGGCATTCTGGTATAAGAAATTTACCACAAAAATTAGACTAATGCCATCAGATGCCATTCCTCTCTACTGCAACAATAATTGCACCATAGCCCTTGCTAAGGAGCCAAGGTCTCACCAGAAATTCAAGCACATCAAGCGGCGATACCACCTAATGCGCGATTACCTTGAGAAGGATTATGTTGAGATCAACAGAGTCAACTCCACAGACAATGCGGCAGACCCACTCACAAAGCCGTTGGGCTAGCAAAAGATCGAAACCTACCTTGAGAAGATGGGACTTAGATTTGTACCCAATTGACTTTAGGTCAAGTGGAAGTTTGTTAGATAAGTGTGCCCTACAAGTCAGAATTGACTGACACTTGTAATACACATCTAAGGGCAAAATTATAATTTTGACTATAAATAATAAAATGGATTATTTTCTATCAGTATATTTAAAAGTATCTATGATACATCTCTTGAGTTAATGTTAATGATAGTTCATATTTTCAAGAGTTGAAAATTTAAGACATGAATTTTTATTATTAACTCATAAAATGCTCCAGACCATAAGATTATCATGAGGATGGTGATTGATCTGAAAGATTGGTGTACGATCATTTCTTTAGGATAGATAAGTCTTGAGTCTATGGTGTAGAGATACCAAAGCGAGAGTACAGATACTCGTTAGAGAATGAGGGCACTGAGAATGACCACCTCGAGCAACTATCAGGAAGTCTATCTTCTCGTCAATGATTGGCTCAAAGCTGCAGTGGTGTGTCTGGTTCTTTGATCTGAGGTGCATTGATAGTTCACCTTAAGGGTGTTATAATTTGACTACAACATAACTCAGTCTCCTAGCCATTTGGAATCCTGAGGTGTATGTTGGCTATAGCATGTTCATTGTAGGAATTGGATTGCACCAATAAGGGAACTATCTACCTCGGTAGATGAGGAGTAGCCCTATAATGATCATGAGAATCAAGTCCATAAGCCCATGGCCATGGCAGAGTGAAATAATAGAAAGAGTTTCTATTAGGATTTTCACATTAGACTTGAATCGAATGATTAATTCATATAATGGAAATTAGGGTTTGATGAGGTCACTTTAACCCTAATCCAATCAGGGCTCAAGATGGAAGAACTTAATCACATAGATAACTGCACTGAGAGGTTCATTTTTAGTTCTGATGGATTAGCACCATATGCTGCTAGGTGTCGCTAGTGGATTTTGGGAGCAATTAGAATGATTTGGATGATCGATCATACTAGTTGTCTGAATCAAAAAAGTTCTGAACCATCGGAAGGTATTTCGATGATGTCGATGATAGAGATCGTGACATATTCCATTATCATATGGAACTGAACCTAACTGGGTCATACAAATAAGGGTTTGGATCTGGATATCATCAATTGGACTAACCTAGTTCAATTGATTTGAATAAGATTTAACTAGGTTTAAGGAAATTATGCTAGAACAAGATTGAGCCTAATGTCCTCCTTCAACAATCATTAAGAGTTGTCTCGACTGAGCCAAATATATTTGGGCTCACTCAAGAACCTTTACTTGATCTGACTAGAGCTTGTCCATGTTAGAAAAGGATTATCTTAATTTATGAGATATATTTGAGACAACATCTGCCATTTTCCATCACCTGCTAAATCTTATCTTTTAACTTTGGTCAAACGTTGACCTTTGATACTTAGACATCTACCCATGTGTCATGCACCCATAGGAGAGAGCTTTGACCCTTGTCCACCTGCTAAATATTAGAAAGGCAAGGGGTGCATGCCTAGGGAGGCATGCACCCAAAGTGGATAAGGATTACTCCAGTTGCTTCATGCATTCAACTTGGGTGGCGCCAAAGAGTCATCTTTGATCAGTCTTGGCACCATCTAAGTATGTTTGTGAGAGACTCTAATCTAATTGGATCAGATGATGTCATCCCACCAATTAGATTTAGATCTAATTGCATGAAGAGCTGTGATTGGTCGGGATGATGTGGCACTGCATGGCGTAGCAGGGTCTATATAAACCCTGTCTGCTCCTAGGATTTTGATGCTCTACCTTTTTCCCATGCCACAAGGCTTCTCTCTCTTTCTCTCCATGCCATCTTCAGATCCTCTCTCTCCTCTCCACTCTCAAGAAGCTTTGGGCTCGAGTTTGGTGTGATCCAAGCAAGAAAAAGATGACAAGAAAAAAGAAGGCAGCACTGTTGCAAGAGACAACACCTGATCTTCAAAAGATGTTTTGAAGATCTTCAAGATCAGATCCTGATCTGATCTTTGGAGTACAAATTGAGAAGGAGAAGATCTTTAGATCCTGTCTGAGTGGATATCGGTAGAGGTCAGGCACTTGTGTGACTACATCCAGAACCTCAGACAAATATCGGGATCATCATAGAATAATAGGATTACCCATAACAAGGTACAATTAAATTAAATTTATTTTATTTTATCAAATTGATAAAATCTAATCTAAATAATCTCAGATCTGATTTGGATCTAAGAGAAAATTTTTTTAAAATATTTTTCTTGATCAAATCAGATCTGAACGAATCTAACCCGAAAAATAGGATTTTCCTTCACTCCCAAGCAGAAGGGTACCTACAACTTCAAGAATGGTGCATAGGTGTAAGTCAAAGTCTTCAGTAGTGGAGGTGGTCATCCTAAAGGCCTCAAAAGAAGCTCGATAACTAAAGAAAGATAGTAGTGGCAAGGTATGCACAAGTGGCTATCAGGAAAATCAACGACTGCGAGATCGTGCAAGAAAACATTGCCAGGTGTGCCAAGGCTTGGGCTTGCCAAGGTGGAGATTGTAGAAATTGGTGTGGTGCTCCCAAGCCTTGGGAGGCCAAGGAAGGAGCCAGGATGTTGGCCCTGGGAGACTAGGATGGGTGTGAGTCCTAAGACTAGGACAGGAGTAGTCTTAGTGTGAAGGCAGTGTGTAGCTCTGCATGGGCTCAAGGTTTAGGTGTGAGGATCTTAAGGAGGCTTGGTAGGTGCTCCAAAAATCTAGGATACATGGTGGAGCAAAGGAGCAAAGCCAGGAGAAAAATCTCCCAAGACAAGGGGGCTAGCACACAGGCGGGCTAGCTCAGATTTGCAATCGAGCTAGCTCAGGGTGCAGTCGAGCTGGTTGTCTCAGGTAAATAGGATTCGGACGAGATGCAGTCGAGTTAGCTTGGCTCCTAACAGAGCCGACTCGATGGTGGCGAACAAAATTGGATAGGGTTTTTTGTTTGATCTTTGATTGGGACTAATCCAAGGAGTCTTAAGGCGTGGTCCAATAAGGTCTTAAGGTGGCTAACTCATATATAGGTTGGGTTTAGATCTAGGGTATGAGAGCATGGGTGACATGGGTGTACATGGGCTCGGTAAGCGCTTTTATGTTTTTGGTTAGCCTAGCAAAGTTTTTCAGCTAGAGTTTGGGTTATTAGGGTTTATATGGTATAACAGAAATCCTAGGATATATAAACCCAAGTATTATAATTTTTACAATGGAGTGGAATCTGTTGAAAATTGTGTCCCAAAGCCAATCATCAGTCTATTAATGGTTGGGCAATTTTATAATTATAATTGATTAATAAAAAAATATTTTGACATCTTTTTTCATCATAAATTTACATCTTCTAATGGACTCCATTGTTGTGATGAAGTTCTTAGGACTATTTAGTTTTAATAAAGAGAGGATTTATCGATTAGTTCTTAAATTTGTTCACGACCAAATGATAGGCAATTAATTAGGATGACAGCATCTATCGAGCATAGGTCGCTATATGCCATATAGATTGGTTGTCCTCTTAACCAAGGAGTGTGGAGACACTGGTATGGCATACAGGTGAGATGTATGGGTACAACATCATGGAACGTGACCAACTCTAGAGCATTCTGCTATCAAGAATATCTCTAATGGGATATAGGTATAAGTATCCCTTGGACCTGAGATCACCTCGGTGACTTGCAAGCAACTTACTGTGCTTTGGTATCGAACTAACTAAATTTCTAATTCAGTAATGGAAGGCTTCTGGGTGCAATCAAGTACTTGCAAAATCGGAGTGTGATCAAGATGGAATTGACTGCTCCAAGAGTTGGAGAAGAATGTATCACTGTATTTCAATATAGCAAAACCTTGGCAAGGATAATCCATCAGATGGATTTAATATTTTGAAATACAATATGGACAACCTGATTAGAGTTGATAGTTGAACTCTGAGGTGTCCTACGAGCATTGTGGTCAAAAGGAGGAATTATATGGAAATTATATCCATATGGGTTCTAAGGATGCTGTTCTACACCTTCGACCTATCCGACCATCGAATATCATTGCTAGATGGTCACTTCGATTGGTACATAAATTTATTCTTATGCTACCGACTTAGGTTCGAACCTATGAGATCACACACATTAGAGCTTATAATCTGATCAGATGGTTGATCAACGATTAAGAATCATTTTAGGGTTAAACAATCAATACGATTGGTGTTTAACCTAATGCAAGTATTACAGGAGGATCGATTAGCAATTAGATTGCTAATTGGCTTAATTTGATTAAGCCAATAAGCTGAGATTAAGTTTAATTAAATATAATTTAATTAGATTTAATTTGGGCTTGATTGGATCAAGTTCAATTAGTTTATTAGATAAGCCAAGTGCAAGGAAGAACTAGTCCTAGTCTAACTAGGATTTGGATTATCCCATTTTTCTAATTTGATTAGAAAATAAATTAAAATTAAATCTAATTTAATCTAATTTAATTAAGTTATTAGATGGGTTAGGGCATCATTTAAATGGGTTGATTTAATCTTGATTTTATTCGATTAAAAAATCTTATTTGACCAAGTCAAAACAGGAGTCCTAGGGTGACTAGGACTCCCCATCACTTGCGCCACTCAATCCTCACACCCCATGCACGTTTTGTTTTGTTTCTTACGTAAAAATTTTTCACTCCCAAGGCTTCTCATGCCCTCTTTCTCTCCTCTATTTTTCATAAGGCAATTTGCTGGAAGACCAAGTAAAAAGAGGAGTCAGTTTTGCTTAGGATTCTATGAGATAGAATCCTTGTTGACCAAAACACCTTCTCTTGAGTGCCACTCCCTCTTTTAATTAATTCTTCTATTATTCTATAAAAACAATCTTCTTTTTTACACACCTTCTGTTGTTGCTGGTCCACACCAATAATTGTGGAGGAGGTGCCCAAAAATTGGGCGCCCCAACTTCTCATATTTGGATATTCCTAGTCTAGGATTTTGATCTAACTTGGACTCTTCTTTTTCTCTATTTATTGGATGAATTTTATTTTGATTTTTTCATGAAATACAAAGTTTTGGGAGGAGTTTGGGGTGTGAAAAAATTAGAAGAAGAGGGTCCTTGAGCATGGGGGTTCCATAGGCACCAAACTAGGTGTCTAGGTAAGAGAAAAGAGAAGAAGAAGAGGATCTTCTTCTAGGGCTATTTTATTTTCAATCTTTCCTCCTTTTTTTGAGTTTTCTCTAAGAGAGTCTTAGATCAGTAAATTCTCAACTTTCTTTTCATATTTTGGAGAGTTCAAATTTTGAAGAAGAGAGCATCGGATCGATCGTCGAAGAAGGATCAGCACAGTACTAGCATGCTGTGCTGATTTCTTGCATCAGACTTCAGATCAGAAATCATAGGCTCGTGTGGATGACTCCTAGAGGCTGGACATGTGTGTAGCTTGTAAGTTCATTCTCATGCATGGGTCAGCAAGTTAGAACATCTGACTTGCTCAAGTAATAGATCTGATCTATTAACTTCATACCTGCATTTGATATAGTGTAGATCTGGGTTGATTTGATCAACCTTTTACTTTCTGATTTGATTTTAATTTCTAATTTAATATCATACCTTGATCATGTAATAGATCTAAGATCTAGATATTTATATATTTATTTAAATAAATATTTAATTTATTTAAATCTTTTGCTGTAAGATCTTGAAATAATTTTCAAGATTTACCTATAAAACCCTAGATCTGGTTCCTTCAATTGATATCAGAGCAAGGTTGTTATTATATAATTTTTATTATTTAGATTATTTCTTAGATTAAATCTAATTTATAATCTAATAATTAAATATAAAATTAAAAAAAAATTCAAATCTCACTGCCATAAGGTTGTCCTGCTGTGAGGTTTACCCATTACAGTGAATAGGTTGTCCTAGTTCATGATGATCTGACTCTAATCATAAATTTATTAGATTTAATCTAATTTTATTTATGATTTAATAGATTTAAAATAATTTTATATTTAAAAATAAAATATTTTAGATTGCATGGACTGCCATAAGGTTGTCCTACTGTAAGATTTATCTCTTACAGTGAATAGATTATCCTAGTATGTGCTGATCTAAAATATTGATCATAAAATTTTAAATTAAATCTAAAAAATTTTATAATCTGATTAAAAATATTTTAATCTAATTTTAATCTTTATAAATATATTATATTTGATCTAAAAAAATTTATGATTGATTGTTATTGAAACTGTTTCAATTACATGAACCTGTTTAGATTAGATCTAAAGTAGATTCATGTTTATGTTACTTGCATATTGATTATGAATCAAACATGCAACTTGGTTGATAGAACCATATTGTAAAAATATTTTATAAATATGAAAACTATTTTCGGAAAGCCAAACCCCAACCCTAAGCCCAAAACTTAACTGAGAATTAAGAAGTTGTTTGATTTGGTTCTAGGATTATAAATTGAAGATCCTATGACACGACTCATAACACATTGGGTTAATGGGTTAGTGGAGATTAGGTCCATTAATTGGATTAGACCTAGGGTTAGATTAAATAATGGACTTAATTAGAGAATTAACTAAATCTAAGCAATTGTTGTCTTAGATTAGGTCAAGGATTCTCTAGATCAATTGTAATAGTTGTAGTTGGTCAAGTCCATATCTTTAACAAGACCCAAGATGGACTTGATTCTTGGCTATGCGGTCTAGCACGAACTATTAGGTTGATCTAATTGAAACTAATTAAACTAATTGGTGTCTAAGATAAATCAGACCAGTGGTTTCTAATTGGTAGCTTACTTACCTAGCCATTTTTTATGGTGTTTAAGGCAAGCCTGGCAGACCTTTCCACTGATCGAACTTACCTGGCCTCTTGGTGAGATTATGTTTTGATCAGATCGCTTACTATTCAAGCTAACCCATGTCAGCTAGATAAATCAGTTTGACTGATTTAGGTGCTCCTAGACCAGCCTATTAATGATCTCCCTTAAGCTGACTTGGTGAAGTTAGTGGAAGGATCATGACAAGCTGGTTAATCTGATCTACTCACTTTTATAAATTAAATCCTCTAAAATTATTAGGTCCCTAAAATGAAATAGTTATATGAAACTGGATCATAGCCTTCCATTAAAATGGATGATATTATCCATCAGTTGGATAATCATTGGAGGCCCAAAGGCCTGGTGCTTATCGATTGATGGAATTATCATTCATTATGTGATCTCTTGGATAAATCTTTCTAAATAGTGGTCAAGTGGGCCAACCAAAGTTGGGCCTGATCATTCATTGGTTGGATGGGCCAAGTATGGTCATGTAAATGGTTAGACCTAACTGGATCCTTTTTTGAGAAGGCTAAAGCCAGCTGATCAGGGCCTAGGGCAAAATTTAATTACTAAAAATTATTTGGAGAAATAATTGGTTATGAACCTATCCTTAAATGTACATGGATTGGCCAACCAAAGTTGGGCTTGTGTACAGTCTATGTGGATTCTAGTACCCACTAAAGAATTAGGATAATTCCTCGAATTGGAGGTAGAGGCTACCAATTCGAATAAAATAGTGGGAGAAACCTTTTGATTAAAGTCCAAATCTTTAGGTTTAATGAATCAATTACTAATTAGATTTTGGTTTTCTTTTATGCAGACATGGCTACTTTTCTATCGCTCCAATCATTATTAGACAATGATAAGTTGGTGGGACCCAACTTTGGTAGCTGATACCGAAAGTTGAAGATTATCCTGGAGCATGAACGGATCCTATATGTGTTGACGGATCCTACACTTGAGGAGCCAACTGCCAATGCACATGAAATAGTCAGAGACACTTATCAGAAGTGGCTCAGTGATCGAACCATGGTGCGCTGCATTATGCTGGCTGCGATGAGCGATGAGTTCAGTCATAGGTTTGAGACAGCTCAGCCAAATGAAATGCTCTAAGTATTGGAGGATTCTTTTGGCACACTCGATGACGTTGAGAGGCACAAGACTAGTTGCACCATCTTCAACACCAGAATGCTGGATGGATCCTCTATCACTGATCATGTACTGTATATGATCGAGCTGATAAAGTGCTTCAGCAAGCTCGACTTTTCCTTGCATGAACAACTTGGAAAAGATGCAATACTGAATTCGCTGCCAAAGTCCTATCTCTCTTTCCTTCCTCATTACAGAATGATAAAGCCTGAAGTAAACTACCATGGCTTACTTGGGTTACTTCAGAACTTTGAGAAGGATCACCAACTCCATAAAGAGTGGGTGAACTTAGTGGGAGGTTTCATTTTTTGATTCTCGACCCTTTAGAAAAGGAAAAAAAATAAGAAGAAGAAAACAAAGAAGGTGTAAGTTCAGACTAAGACATCAGTGCATGGCCAGACCAGGAAGATCAAACCCGATAAGAGTCAAGCTGAATGCTTCTTTTGCAAAAAGTGGGAGCACTAGAAAAGAAACTATCCTCAGTACATTGCCTCCCTGGATCCAAACAGGCAGAGAAAGAAGCAAGCTATTGCTGGGCAAGATATTTATATAATAACTCCTTGCAATTTTTCTATTTATGATATTACTGATTGGGTATTGGATATCGGTAGCCCTTACCATATTTGCAATTTATTACAGGGTTGCAGGTCAGTAGAAGATTCGAGCAAGGCGAGAGATTCCTAAACGTTGGAGATAGAAGACCAGTTCCAGTTCTAGCTTTAGTAATTTTGAAACTTGTATTTGAATCTCATACCATTGTTCTTAATGATTGTCATTTCTTTCCTAGTTTCTTTTTAAATATTATTTCTATTGGCCTTTTGGCTATGAACAATTATGAAATTTCAATAAAGAAACGAGTTTATAATGTCATTATGAATGGTGTTACTGCTTTCTATGGATAATTGAACAATGGTGTATATCTGTTATCACAACCTGTTAATGTAGTCTATTCTATTGGCAAGCACCCTAGATTAGTTAGTGAATCAGATATGTACTTATGGCACTGTAGGCTAGGTCATATAAACAAGAATAGGATGAACAGATTGAGTCAAGAGAGAATCCTCGAAGTCAATGATTATGAATCACTTCCAACCTTTGAGTCCTATCTTCTTTATAAAATGACCAAGTCACCTTTTACTGAAAAAGGTGAGAGAGCCAATGAGCTCTTATGTCTAGTACATACTGATGTATGTGAACCAATGAGCACAGATGCTAGAGGTGGATATATCTACTTCATCACCTTCATAGATGATCTACCCAGATATGGATATGTCTATCTGATGAAACATAAGTTGGATTCTTTTGAAATATTCAAACGATTCTGAAGTGAAGTAGAAAAACAAACTGAAAAGAGTATTAAAACTCTTCGTTCTGATCGAGGAGAAGAATATCTTTCTGGTGAGTTTCTCACATATCTAGGAGAGAATGGAATTCTCTTTCAATGGACTCCTTTTAGAACACCACAATATAATGGTGTGTCTGAAAGGAGGAATCGAACTTTGTTAGACATGGTCTGATCTATGATGGGATTTGCTAGCTTGCCGATATCCTTCTGAGGATATGCACTCAAATTGGCTTGTTGTCTATTAAATAGGATTCCAAGTAAGTCTGTAGTTAAAACCCCATATGAGATATGGACAAGATGCAAGCCAGCACTTTCACACCTTAGGATTTGAGGGGGCCCGACTTATGTCAAACGGTTAGTTATAGACAAACTTAGACCTAGGTCTGAGAAGTGTATATCATAGGGTACCCAAAAGAGACCAAAGGATACTATTTCAATCATGCTAATGAACAAAAGTTGTTCGTTAGCCTTAGGACAACCTTTTTGAAAAAGAAGTTCCTTGGTGAAGGAATTGTTGCCTCTAAGATTGAACTTGATGAAGTTCAATAGGTAGAAAATCCGATACAGAATGTTGAACCTAAGTCGGATTTGATCAGATCAAATCCGAAGCCTAGTGAATCCACTCTACTAAGGTAATCAGGTAGAGTACTATGCCATTCGGATAGATAAATTTTTGGTCCAAGATGGTGATCCCATCAAACTCGATGAGAACGACGAGGATCCGACCACTTATATAGATGCGATGCAGAGATCCGACTAAGAAATGTCTAGAAGCCATGAGATCCAAAATGAATTCAATGAAGGTCAATGATGTATGGACATTAGTTGACCTACCTGAAGGGGTTAAATCCATTGGGTGTTAATGGATCTTCAAAAGAAAGAGGGGTGCAGATGAAAAGGTGGAGACCTAGAAAGCCCGTCTGGTTAACAAGGGATATCATCAATGTTATGGTATTGACTATGACAAGATATTCTCCCCTGTGGCAATGCTCAAGTCCATTCAGATCATGCTTCCCATTGCTGCCCATCTAGACTATGAGTTCTGGCAGATGGATGTGAAGACAACTTTCCTAAATGAAGAGCTGACCAAAGAGGTGTATATGATACAACCTGAAGGATTCACATCCATAGATAAGTCCAAGGTGTGCAAGCTTCAGAGATCCATTTATGGATTGAAGCAGGCATCTCAAAGTTGGAACATGCATTTTCATAAAGTGATCAAAACGTATGGCTTCGTTAAGAATGGAGAAGAATCCTGCACTCACAAATGGGCAAATGGTCCAACAGGGATATTCCTTGTTCTATACATGGATGACATTCTCTTAATCGGGAATGATATTTCCACACTACAAGGAATAAAAGTCTGATTGTCATCACAGTTCTCCATGAAGGACTTGGGTGAAGCATCCTACATCCTAGGGATGAAGATCTATAAGGATAGATCTAAAAGGATATTTGGTATATCCCAATCCACATATATAGAAACTATGCTGAGTATGGAGAATTCCAAAAAGGACTATCTCCCAATAGGCTAAGAAATTTCTCTCTCTAAAAAGGATTATACGACAACTCCTGAAGAAAGAGTGTATGAGTAGAATCCCATATGCTTCGGCAGTGGGGTCTATTATGTATGCAATGATATGTATGAGACTAGATGTGGCATACTCACTAGGAGTGGTGAGTAGATACCAGTCTGATCCTTAAGAAAATTACTGAAAGGTGGTTAAAACTATCCTTAAGTATTTGAGAAATACTAAGGACCAATGGTTGGTTTACGGTGAGTCAGATCTAAAGCTTGTGGGGTTTACAGACTCCAACTATCAATTTGACCATGATGACAGTAAAAGTGTATTGGGATATATCTTTACTCTAAATGGTAGAGCTATCTGTTGAAAAAGTTCCAAGTAGCATACAGTGGCTGACTTTATTTGCAAAGCAGAGTACGTGGCAGCATCAGATGCAGCAAAGAAAGCTGTGTGGCTAAGAAAGTTCATCATCGAGCTTGGAGTAGCACCCTTCATTGATGGTCCAGTCCTACTCTACTGCGATAGTACTAGCACCATAACTCAAGCAAAGGAATCGAAGGCATACTAGTAGACAAAGCACATTCTGCACCGCTTTCATTTGGTCCGTGAGATCGTGGATCATGGTGACGTCGATCTTCAGAAGATCGATGGAAAGAAGAACCAATCCAACTCATTCACTAAAGCCCTGGCAGTCAAGGAGTTCGACAACCATAAGTCGTAGATGGGTATTAGATACTGTGCCAAGTAGCTTTAGGACAAGTAGGAGTTGTTGAAAATTGTGTCCCCAAGCCAATTATTAGTCTATTGATGGTTGAGCTATTTTGTAATTATAATTGATTAATAAAAAATATTTTGACATCTTTTTTCATCATAAATTTACATCTTCTAATGAACTCCATTGTTGTGATGAAGTCCTTAGGACTATTTAGTTTCAATAAAGAGAGGATTTATCAATTAGTCCTTAAATTTGTTTACGACCAAATGATAGGTTGTTAATTAGGATGACAGCGTCTATCGAGCATAGGTGGCTATATGCCATATAGGTTGGTTGTCCTCTTAACCAAGAGTTTGGAGACACTGGTATCGTATACAGGTGAGATGTACATCATCATTGAACATGACCAACTCTAGAGCATTCTACAGTCGAGAATGTCTCTAATGGGATATAGGTATAAGTATGCCTTAGACCTAAGATCACCTCAATGACTTGCAAGCAACTCGCTGTGCTTTGGTACTAGACTAACTAAATTTGTAATTCAGCAATGAAAGATTTTTGGGCACAATCAAGTACTTGCGAAGTCGGAGTGTGATCAAAATGGAATTGACCACTTTAAGAGGTGGAGAAGAATGTTTCACTGTATTTCAATATAGTAAAACCTTGGCCAGGGTAATCCATCAGATGGATTTGATATTTTAAAATACAATGTGGACAACCTGATCAGAGTTAATAGTTGAACTCTGAGGTGTCCTACAAGCATTGTGGTCAAGGGGTGAATTATATGAAAACTATATCCGCATAGATTCTAAGGATGGTGTTCTACACTTTCGACCTATCCGGCCATTGGGTATCATTGCTAGATGATCACTTTGATTGGTATGGAAATTTATTCCTATGCTACCAACTTAGGTTCAGACCTATGAGGTCACACACATTAGAGCTTACGATCTGATCAGATGGTTGATCAATGATTAAAAATTGTTCTAGGTTTAAACAATCAATACGATTGATGTTTAACTTAGTGCAAGTGTTGCAGGAGGATCGATTAGCAATTAGATTGCTAATTGGATTAATTTGATTATTCCAATAGGCTAAATTAAGTCTAATTAAATATGATTTAATTAGATTTGGTTTGGACTAGATTGGATCAAGTTCAATTGGTTTATTAGATAAGCCAAGTGCAAGGAAGAACTAATCCTAGTCTAACTAGGATTCGGATTAACTCAATTTTTTAATTTGATTAGAAAATAAATCAAAATTAAATTTGACTTAATTAAATTTTTAAATGGATTAGGGCTTTATTTTATTGGGTTTATTTAATCTTGATTTTATTTGGTTAAAAGATCTTGTTTGACCAAGTCAAAATAGGAGTCCTAGTATGACTAGGACTCCCTATCACATGCGCCACTTAATCCTCACGCCCCATGCCCTTTCTATTTTATTTCTTACATAAAAATTCTCCACTCCCATGGCTTTTCATGCTCTCTTTCTCTACTCCTTTTCTCATAAGGCAATTTGTTGGAAGACCAAGTCAAAAGAGGAGTTAGTTTTGCTTAGGATTCTATGAGATATAATCCTTGTTGACCAAAACACATTCCCTTGAGTGTCAACCCCTCTTTTAATTAATTCTTCTCTTATTCCACCAAAATAATCACCTTTTTTGTGCACCCTCCCTTGCTGGTCCACACTAATAATTGTGGAGGAGGCACCTAAGAGTTGGGTGCCCCAGCAACTTCCCATGTTTGGATATTTCTAGTCTAGGATTTTGATCTAACTTGGATTCTTCTTTTTCTCTATTTATTGGATGAATTTTATTGTAATTTATTCATAAAATATGGAGCTTTGGGAGAGATTTGGGGTGTGAAAAAATTAGAGGAAGAGGATCCTTGGGCATGGGGGTTCCATAGGCACCAAACTAGGTGTCTAGGTGAGAGAAAAGAGAAGAAGAAGAGGGTCTTCTTCTAGGGCTGTTTTATTTTCAATCTCTCCTCCTTTTTTTGAGTTTTTTTTTTTAGAGAGTCTCAGATCAGTAAACTCTTATTTTCCTTTTCATATTTTAGAGAGTCTAAATTTTAAAGAAGAAAGCATCGGATCAACCGTCGAAGAAGGATCAGTACAGTACTAGCATGCTATGCTGATTTCCTGTATCGGACTTCAGATCAGAGCTCGTAGGCTCTTGTGGATGACTCCTAGAGGCCGGACGCATGTGCGGCTCATGAGTTCATCCTTAAGCCTGGGTCAGCAAGTTAGAACTTCTAACTTGCTCAGGTAATAGATTTGATCTATTAACTTCATACCTGCATTTGATATAGTATAGATCTAGGTTAATTTGATCAACCTTTTACTTTCTTATTTGATTTTAATTTTTGATTTGATATCATGCCTTGATCATGTAATAGATTTGAGATTTAAGTGTTTACATGTTTATTTAAATAAATATTTAATTTATTTAAATCTTTCACTATAAGATCTTGAAAAAGTTTTCAAGATCTACCTGTAAAATACTAGATCTGGTTCCTTCAGAATCAATACGCAGCTTTTCTCTCTAATTCTCTTCTCTCTTTTTTCTCTAGTTCCAACACCAAGCCCTAGGTGCTACCATCAACTTTTGCTCTTCTTCATATTTTTAGATTAACACTCAGGTTCGTGCAAGAAATTGGATCTATGACTGTGGTTTCGAGCAGCGTGGGCACAACAATCGATATTAGAGTAATACCAATTGCTCCAACACAACCTCCATATGTAATCTACCATATCCAAAACATCCCATACATAACTAAATCATAAATGAGTATGAACCAAAATATGGATTCATGCATATAAGGTTCTTTGGCAGTCTCAGGTCAAAGGATTACATGCATAACTCCTACTATGAGAAATATTTCTTGATAAGAAGATAAGACTCCATCGGATATTCTCTAGTTGGATCAATTCAGTGAACCCATTCTCTAATAATTACCAACATCCTTGTATTAGTGTCCTACACAAGTGATTATGAGATCAATCACCCTCTCCATTTAGCATATATAGGATGTGCTAGTCTTTGCAGAAATATTGATCCCTAGTGCAATATTCCATCGACTAGGAATATTTTAGATTAGGATTTTAAGATTCTAAGTCTCATAGGTATGATCTCATCATAACCCTAAAATCATAGTTCTAATCTATCGGGTTCATCATAATCTTAAATAAATAATTAAGCCACAACATATGTTGAAATATAAATGCCTTTATTTATTTTTAAGACAAAAGAATAATGCATCAAAATACATATTTCAATTGGCTTGTAGGGCATATTTCTTTTATTTGTTGCTATGGCCGCTCTAAAGGGTGGCCTTCTAAAGAATGATCTTCTCTTTTCATTAGAGAAGAAGTATCCTTGGGATTTCACCGACATGCTAGCTCGAGCAAAAGGCTACGCCCAAGCTGAGGAAGCTTTCAAGCTTCGGGATGATGAAGCGATAAGAGAACGGCAAGCAGGAGAATCCAGCAAGCCCATGCTTGTGCAGAAGCCAAACAAAGCTCGGCCACATTCTAGAACATCTCTTGAATGTAGACGAACCCGAACTCCATCTCAGGCTGGTCGGCCAAGAAGCTCGGATAGAAGGATGCAACGAAGTCTCTTTCCTAGATGATTCAACAACTATTCTCTCTTGAATACTCAAAAAAACCCAAGTTCTAATAAAAATCAAGGAGCAATTGCCGAGGCCAAAATGACTGAGGTCTCATCCAAATAGATGCAACCCCAACAAGTATTACCTGTGTCATCATGAGCATGGTCATGATATAGAGGAATATATCTAGCTCCAAGATGAAATTAAGGATGGGGTCGGCTGGATCAGTTTCTACAGTATCAGCCAAAAATGAGACAAGATCAGCCAAGGGTTCTTTCACAATCGGAACCACCTTAGAAGGAAGAACCCCAAGAAGACTGACCCCCACTTGAAATCATCAACACAATTGCTGGGGAGTGTCGACAGAAAGTGGCTAGTAGATCGATGGAGTCGGCAAAGAAGCGGAGTACTGAAGAACCTATCACTTTCATCAAAGAAGATGCACTAGGGATTCAATTTTTGCATGATGATGCTGTTATAACTTTTTAAAATATTGCAAATTATGAAGTACACCATGTCTTGGTAGATAATGAAAGTTCAACTGATATATTATTTTTTTATGCTTTCTCTAAAATATCTATACCTGATAGTCACATGGGGCCACTAAGCTCTCCACTCGTAGGGTTCACCAGTGATACTATATCGATTGAAGGAATAATTACTCTACTAGTTATGGTAGGCTGGTACCTAATGAAGGGAAAATCCAAATTTCTCGGATCAGGTTCGTTCATATCTGATTGGACCAAGAGAGATATTTTAAAATTTTCTTTTTTGAATCCAGATCAGATCTGAGATATTTCAGATCTAATTTAATAGATCAAATAAAATAAAATAAAGTAAATTAAATTTGAGTTAATTTTATACCTTGTTGTTGGGTAATCGGATTACTCTATGATGATCCTACTGATTGCTTGAGGTTCTAGATCTAGCCACGTAAGTGCTTGGCCTCTACCAATATCCACTCGAGCTGAATCTGGAGATCTTCTCCTTCTTTATCATCTCTTCAAATATTAGATCTAGATCTGATTTGGAGGATCTTCAAAACTCCTTTTGAAAATTTGGAATTGTCTCTTGCAGTAGTGCTACCTTCCTCCTTTCTCATCACCTTTCTCTTGCCTGGATCGCACCAAACTGGAGCCCAAATTCCCTTGGGCATGGAGAGGAGAGAGGAGACTTAAAGATGGCATGGAGGAGGGAGAGGGGCAACCTTGTGGCATGGGCTATTCGAGATCTTCTCTAAAGCTTGGCGCAAACAAGGTTTTTATAGACCCTACTGTGCCATGTAGTGCCACATCATCTTGGCCAATTATGTTGCTTTGTGCAATCGGATCTAAATCTGATTGGTGGGATAACATCATCTGATCCAATCAGATGACAACCCCTCTTAATCATCCTTAGATGGCGCCTAAGACCGATCAAAGTCTATTCCTTGGTGCCACCTAAGTAGATACCCCGAAGTAATTGGAGTCCCATCTGTATGGGACTCCAGGCACCTCTATCCATGGGCACATGCCTCCCTAGGTGTGCGCCCCTGGTCTACCTACTTTTTAGTAGGTTGACTGGTCCAAAATAAATCTCCTATGGGTGCATGACACGTGGGCAGATATCTAAGTGTCAAAGGTCAACGTTTGACCAAAGTTAAAAGACAAGAATTAGCAGGTGACGAAAAATGGCAGGTGTTGTCTCAAATTTATCTCATAAATTAAGATAATTCTTTTCTAACCTAGACAAGCTTCAGTCAAACCAAGTAAAGGTACCTGAGTGAGCACAAACTCATTTGGCTTAGTTGAGACAACTTTTAATGATTGTAGAAGGAGAACGTTAGCCTCAATCGTGTGCTAGCACGATTTTCTTGAACCTAATTGAATCTAATTTAAATCAATTGAACTGGATTAGTCTAATTGATGATATCCAGATCCAAACCCTTATTTGTGTGACCCAGTTAGATTCAGTTCTATATGGTAATGGGATATGTTGTGATCTCTATCATCGACATCATCGAAACACCTTTCAATGGATTAGATTTATACAACTAGAATGATTGATCATCCAAATCATTTTAATTGCTCCTAAAATCCACTAGTGACACCTAGCAGTATATGGTGGCAATCCATTAAAACTAAAAATGAATCTCTCGATGTAGCTACCTATGTGATTAAGTTCTTCTATCTTAAGCTCCGATCAGATTAGGGTTAAGGTGAACTCGTCCAATCCTAATTTCTATCATATGGTTTAATAATTTGATCAAGTTCGATGTGAAATCCTTTAATAGAAACTCTTTCTATTATTTCACTCTGTCATGGCCATGGGCTTATAGACTTGATTCTCATGATCATCATAGGGCTACTCCTCATCTACCAAGATAGATAGATTCCCTCTTGGTGTAATCCAATTCCTACAATGAACATGCTATAGCCAACATACACCTCAGGATTTTGAATGGCTAGGAGATCGAGTCATGGTATAGTCAAACTATAACACCCTTAAGGTGAACTGCCGATGCACCTCAGATCAAAGAACCAGACACACCACTACAACTTCGAGCCAGTCATCGATGAGAAGGTAACTTCCTTATGACTGCTCGAGGTGGTCATGCTCATTGCCCTCATTCTCTAACGAGTACTTATACTCTCGCTTCGATGTCTCTACACCATAGACTCAAGACTCATCTATATAAAGAAGTGATTGTACACCAACCTTCCAGATCAGTCACCATCCTCATGATGATCCTACGGTTGGGAGCATTTTATGAGTTAATAACAAAAATTCATGTCTTAAATTTTCAACTCTTGAAAATATGAATTATCATTACCATTAACTCAAGGGATATATCACAGACACTAAATACACATTTGTAATAGAAAATAACTCATTTTATTATTTATAGTCAAAATTATAATTTTGCCCCTAGAAGTGTATTACAAGTGTTAGCCAATTCTGGCTTCTAGGGCATACATATCTAACACCCAAAGCAATCCAAAGCTCAAATTATTTTTTTGATGGTAAGGGCTCCTTCTACCTACAATGCCATTCTCGGATGATCAGGGCTAAATGCACTCTGAGCTATGGTATCGACATACTATTTGAAGATGAAGTTTTCAATAGAATATGAAGTGAGAGAAGTCAGAGGAGATCAAGCCCTGGCACATCATTGTTATACAATTGCTCTGCAAGAGGGAAAGTAGCCCGAACTTTATCCAGTGGATGGACTTAATGTTCATAATGATTTGACTAAAGAGCAGGGAGAACCAATTAATGACCTTGTATCAATTTTCTTGAATGATGAGAATGAGGACCATATAGTTTAGATCGGCTCAAATTTGACAGAAGAGGTTAAAAGATGGTTTGTCACTTTTCTACGAAGGAATACCAATGTTTTTGCTCGGATTCTGGTAGAAATGCCTGGGTGTGGACTACAAGCATCAACTTGTGAAGGTAAAAAAGTGAAGCTTTGCACCAAAGTAATAGAAGGTGATCGTGGATGAGGTAGACAAACTTCTTAAAGCCAAGTTCATCCGAAAAGTATCCTACCCAGATTTGATTGCTAACACAGTTCTT
This sequence comes from Cocos nucifera, assembly GCA_006176705.1. Classification (NCBI taxonomy): domain Eukaryota; kingdom Viridiplantae; phylum Streptophyta; class Magnoliopsida; order Arecales; family Arecaceae; genus Cocos; species Cocos nucifera. The sequence continues at coordinate 111,196 of QRFJ01000547.1, forward strand.
ATCAAGTAGGCAAGTGGCAAGTGGAGGATGTGCATAGATTTTACTGATCTTTACAAGGCCTACCCAAAAGACAGCTATCCTCTATGTAGAATTGATCAATTGATAGATGCAACCTCGGGCCATGAGCTCTTCACCTTCATGGATGCCTTTCTAGCTATAACCAAATCTGGATGGCACCTAAGATGAGAAGAAAACTGCTTTTATTACTGACCATGATCTTAATTGTTAAATCATGCCGTTTGGACTCAAAAATGCAGGTGCAATCTATCAACGCCTGATGAATAAAATCTTCAAGAAGCAGATCGACCGCAACATGGAGGTTTATGTGGATGACATGCTTGTTAAAAGTCAATCTTCAAAAAATTACATTGTCAATCTAAAAGAGACATTCAACACTCTTCGAAAGTACAAAATAAAGTTGAATCCAATAAAATATGCTTTTGGAGTGACCTCAGAAAAATTCTTGAGATTCATGATATCAAGGCATGGTATAGAAGTGAACTCGAAGAAGATTTGAGCCATCAAAGAAATGATCATTCCCAAGACAGTAAAAGAAGTTTAGCATCTAATAGAAAAGATCGTAGCTTTGAATCATTTTGTTTCAAGGTCGGCAAAATGCTACATACCTTTTTTTCAAGTGCTCAAACAATCGAAGAACTTCTATGGACCTCTAAGTATCAACAAGCCTTCGAAGAACTGAAGAGCTACCTCAGCTCACCTCCCCTCCTTGCCAAGCTCGAACCCAGTGAGGAATTATTCTTATATCTGGTAGTATCTCCAACAGCAATCAAAGCAGTATTAGTCAGAGAGGAGAATAAAGTTCAAAAGTCAATCTACCACATAAGTCGAGTTCTAAGAGATGCAAAAATAAGATATATCAAATTGAAAAAGCTAAGCTATATTTTATTGATTATAATTAGAAAGCTCCAACCCTATTTCCAAGGACATATGGTGACACTCCTCATAGATTAGTCTATAAAGATAGCCTTCATCGACCAGATACTTTTAGAAAAATCACAAAATGGGTGATCGAGCTCATAGAATTTAATATAAAATTTCAACCTTGGCCATTTGTTAAAGCTCAAATATTGGCCGATTTTATGGTAGAATGCACTATTCTAGATCCGATAGAGCTTGAGTAGTAGGAAGCCAGCACTTTCAATTTTTGTTGAAAAATGTGTTCCAAAGCCAATCGTTAACCTATTGATGGTTGAGCAACCTTATAATTGTAATTGATTTATTAATGAATAATAAATATTTTGACATCTTTTTCATCACAAGTTTACATCCTTCTAATGAACTCCATTATTGTGATGAAGTCCTTTAGACTATTTAGTTTTGATAAAGAGAAGATTTATCGATTAGTCCTTAAATTTGTTTACAACCAAATGATGGGCTATTAATTAGGACGACGGCATCTATCGAGCATAGGTCGCTATATGCCATATAGGTTGGTTGTCCTTTTAATCAAGGTGTGTGGAGACATTAGTATGGCATACAGGTGAGATAGATGGGTACATCGTCATTGAACTTGACCAACTCTAGAGCATTCTGCTATCGAAAATGTCTTTGATGGGATATAGGTATAAGTATCCCTTAGACCTAAGATCACCTCAGTGACATGCAAGCAACTCACTGTGCTTTGGTATCGAACTAACTGAATTTCTAATTCAGCAATGGAAGGCTTCTAGGCATAGTCAAGACTTATGAAGTTGGAGTGTGATCAAGATAGATTTGACCACTCCAAAAGTTGGAGAAGAATGTGTCATTGTATTTAAATATAGCAAAATCTTAGCCAGGATAATCCATCAGATGGATTTGGTATTCTAAAACACAATGTGGACAACCTGATCAGAGTTGATAGTTGAACTCTGATGTGTCCTATGAGCATTGTGGTCAAGGGGATGAATTATATGGAAACTATATCCGCATGGGTTCTAAGGATGGTGTTCTACACCTTCAACCTATCCGGCCATCGGATATCATTGCTAGATGGTCACTTCGATTGGTAGGACTGATGGCTCATTTGGTCGAAAGAGAAGATCATACTTAACTTCAATGTCGAGTACCAATTTCTCTTTGCCCCCTTTAGAGTTGATGGGAAAGCTTGGCACAGGATGCCATCGGGCATGGCATGGAGCAACATCATGGTTTGAAAGACCTTCAGATGGTCAACTAGATTAGTAGTCCCATCGTAACTCTTGAATTGAGGGAGTTTAAAGTTCGGCGAGACCGACTCCTACATGATTCGCTAGGAGAAAGGAGGGTTAGTGCAGATATTGTTGCCATAGGTGGGGGGAGCATGGCAAAGTTCCTCGATTCGTCGATTCATTTTTTGGAACTTTTGGTCTAGATCCTTTCGATCGTGGATCTCAAGCATCTTTTAGCAGAAGGGAGGTAGGGATCCTCCAAAAGTGGAATCATGATCTGAACAAGGGCTCTCCACCCTCTGCTTCCCTTTTCTATGGGACACTAGCCGACTGGCCCAGGTTTAGCACCGGATCTTGGTACTCTAACGAGATTCTCTCTTGCTGAACTAATACTAGAGGCTGCTACATGGCCTGCATTACCTCCATGAAGCCTTTAACCTACTGCATCAGTAGGTTCAACTCTTCCACGTCCGCCACTATTGCCAATGGAGGGGTCTGGGGTGTTGGAGATGGATTAGGAGCAGGCAGATTTGGATGAGATCTGATTGTAGAGGAGGTGGATCACCTCGTTAGTGTTTTTTCCTAGGTGGCATCTTTGCAGCACTGGTTAGAGAAGAAAAAGAGGTAAAGGCCAAGAGGAAACTCTGTTGAGCACTCCTTTAAGAACAAGGGATCAAATCGAAGGTTCAACGACCCTTCCTTTAGCACCAATTCTATTGGTGCAGAATTTGTGATTGATGTCGAAATTGGGCTTGAGCTGGAGAGGATGAGGTTGCCACTGTTGACCTGCAAGACAAGTCCTAACCAGAGTAGGGGGTGACTCTGGCAGGACCCTCCGACGATCAAGTCAGCTCTTCTGGCCAATAAAAATTGAGTGCTCAGGAAAAATGAAGCATAATTTTTAGTTTTGTTTGAAAACATATCTGGTGGGTCATTTATATAGTTGGAGCTCATAACAAACTGATGGTGATAGCCATTACTACCTGATAGTGGGCCATTCGAGGCCATGTGGAGTTTGTTATGGAAGATGGTATCCATTGTCGCGACATGCCAGTCTATTAGAAATCAATGGTTGGAGTTCGGATGGAGCATCTATCAGTAGTAAAGGGCTTTGCATTATAATAGTTCTAGAGAAGTTCAAACTTCTTCGAGGTCATCTGCATGTAGATTGGCTCGCGCCAAGCTTAGTGGTTGAATTTGCATAGACGATGGGGTCCTTCTGAGTGACCATGGAGAGTTCGACCGAAAGGAGCCCTGTAGGTGATTGGAGGGTGCCCTGCTTGGTGACTGAAGGGAGTTTGATAGGAAAAAACCCCATGGGCAACTGGAGGGAGCTCTGCTTGACGACTGAGGGAGTTCGACCAAAAGGAGCCCTGTGGGCGACTGGAAGGAGCTCTACTTGGCGATTGGAGAGAGCTTCTTGGCAATTGGAGGGAGTTCATCCGGGAGTTTCAATGTGGCTTGCAAGTGGCTAATTTGAAGATGAGGTCCTTCTGTTAAATTTGTTCTGCATGCATGAGATTCCAAATGTTATGAAGTCAAGATCTGTTACCCCCCATTGGGCATAGAAGTTTGTCTCGAAAGAAGCTCTACTAATCTACGGCTCTTGTCGTGAGATCTAGTCTATAATGAAGAAATTTGGCCTGTGGGGAGCAATCCTATCAACCTCATTAAGAGCAGGAGGTGAATCTCATCCTAACGAGGGTGAAGGCCCTTATGAGCGATATGTTAAACAAAAGGCCCTTACAAGGGATATGAAGACCTCTAGTTCTTAAATAGGAGATTGACCTCATTAGGAATAGGAGGAGAACCTAGTCTTAACAAGGATAAATATCCTTATGAGAGATATGAAGACCTCCGATTCTTAAACATGAGGGTAAATTTATTCTTAAGCAAGTTTGAAAAACCCTAGCTAGTAAATAAGGGGGACAGATCTACGAAAAGTTGGACGAAAGTTATTGTTCCAAAACAAAGTCTACTTCGAGGATAAGATGATAATCAAGAGTTTAGAAAATATCAAATTAAGACATAACAAAGGAGAATGATGGAAGGAAAGATCATTTTATTAAGTGAAAGTCATTACAAAGGTCAACAAGATCGATTACAAAAGCAGAAAGAAAGAAAATGAAGTCCTACTCGGACTTCGGACTACCAGCCCTAGCCATCACTAAAGAGTGTTTCAGATCATTTACTTATTCTTCGATTTCCTTCCTTGCTGCCAAACACTCGCCAAGCAACTTTTGAGCTCTTCTAGCATCTTCCTCTACTTCTCTTAATCTCTTTCAAAGAACAGCAGATTCAGCTTCAGCGTGCTTAATGACGTTCTCTTGATATATTATTTGAATCTTCAGCTGAAGAAGCTCGGTCTTATTCTTTTTGTAGACTTCAATGAGATTTGCAAGACTGTTCTTCAGCAAAACAAGCTTGCCTGAATCCCCACTTGGACCAGTTCGAGCACTATCTACAAGTTGCTTCCTTAGCCGAACTACCTCCTCGTTGGCTATCTGAAATTTTCAATTGAGGTTGGAAATTTATTTGTTCCAACCTAGCCTATAAGTGTCGTATGCTTCCTCTACCATGTGCAGTTGGGTCTAAAGTTTGGAGAACCTCTTGGACTAATCCTAGCCATACTCCTAGTTTTGAGATCAAAGCAAGCCTTTCTCCAACTAATTGATCTTCTCTATTGCCTCTTTGACCTCGACCTTGTTGGTGCAAAAAATGGTGCTGATGTCGGAGTCACTAGAGTTGATGAAAATAAGGCCACCGATGGGACCTGCAAGAAGAAGTTCAAATCAGAGGTGGGTGGCTCCAATAGGACCCTCCAATGCTCAAGTTAATTCCTTGACCAATAAGAATGGAGTACTCAAGAGAATTGTAATGGAGATGAGAGCTTAGAGGAGAAGACGTATCTGGAGAATCCTTTAAATAGATGGAGCTCATAATAGAATGACAATGATAGTCATAACCATCTACTGGTAGGCCATTCAGGGCCACGTGAAGTTTGTTATGGAGGGTGGTGTCCATTGTCGCAACTTGCGTCTATTGGAGAGTAATAGTTGAAGTTTGGATGGGACTTCTACACCTACGAACAAGTAGTTAACAGTGAAGAACTCTATGTCTAGAAGTTTTGGAGAGGTTTGGTCATCTCTGAGTTGTCTACAGGATGGCTGATATTTGTTGAGTTAGGAGTCAAACTTGTGTAGATGATGAGGTCCTTCTATTGTTTAAGTCCGCTCTGTCGAGGTGCATAACATATGATGGTAGGTTCAACCATTGAAAGGAGTCCGTTGTTTATAGCGGGGGAATTTGGCTGCCTTTATAATTTATTTCGAAGCAAGGTTAGACAGATTGAGCTTTGATACTTAAGCCTTGCTGTTCAGTGGAAGATAGCTACTTTTACTATTTAAGTTTGTCCGAATGAAGCAAGTTCTCCAATTAACCAATGAAGTTGATAAGAGAAGGTCATTTGGTACATGTGAGTTGGACATCGACCATTCGGATTAGGTCAAAGAAGGAAAACCTATCGGTTGAAGTTCGATCATGTCATCACGCCTTGGACTGGTCATGCCGAGATTGAACAAATTGTCGAACTTCGATAGGAGCGACTTTATCACCAACACTAGTACCCCTACTCCTGAGTTTGATGTTTCAAAAGAAGGGAGTACAAATGCAAGTGCCAAAGTTCTTTGTAGGTTTTTGCGCTTAGGTGATGAAAAGTTTTGGCTTTTTTTGACCAGCGCCGAAGCTTTTTAATGGACGAATGACTTGAGAGGACGTCCATTTCAAAATTCGGCAAGGCATGGAGTTCTGAGTATGGCGTCATAAATATTTCGTTGGTTGTCAAGGGTAGGCATGATGGTTCGGATGCACGGTAGGTCGGGATTGGCTGAAGAAGACCTACAATCATAACCGTCCTGGGTTTCTTTGGCTATTTAAAGCCTTTCTTCCCCCATCTTCTCATCTTCACCCATACTTTCCTTCTATTTCTCCCTCCATTCTCCACTTCCTCCGAGCATCCCACTTGCTTTCCATCGAGACTTCTCCGGTCACCGGCATCCTTCCCAATAGCCTTCAGCCTTTCTAGTCATTCTCCCAAGTTCTTCAACTAGCATGGGTTTATCTCTCATCCCTTCCTCCCCTTATCTTCTCTTTTCTTTCACTTTCGGAGTTCTTAGTTTCTTCGTGGGAGATTATTGTTCTTCAAGGATTTTCACAACTCCTTTTCCTTTGATTTTTCGAAAGATTTTCTGCATGATTTGATTCCAAATGTCTTGTAGCATTTCTTGGTCCAACGGTTCTAGGAGCTCATCCAAGATGAACTCCCCAAATCCGACTCCTATGGTAGAAACCGAAATTAGGGAGGCACCTTGTCCGATTTTCATTTTCGAGACCATCCCTTGCTCCATGTCTTCCGAAGAACTATCCTTGGTTAGAATTCAATATCGGGTGCCCCTTGAATATGACCTGGAACTCCTTGAGTCAAGCGGCTGAGCTTGCACTCCTCCTTCGGATCGCTTCTGCTTGTACTTGGAAGCCTTCTGCACCAAACTGCGGCTTCCACTTCCTCCTATTATGATCGCTCTCTTTCATTTTCTAAATATTTCTTTAGCCTCCATGGTTTCGAACTTCTTTAGGATTATCGTAGGATTCCTTTTCCTTTGTATTACTGCCAAAGTCCATCCTACCATCTCTCTCTTTTGGAATTACTATATTTTTAAGCGCCATCCCACTGTTATGGACTAGTGGTACCTCTCTCCCTAGTTCGAAAAGAAGAAACTATTAAAAGACGCTCCTTCATTCATAATTGGAAGGAGAAGTTCTTCTATGTTTCCTGTCCAACTCTAGAATTAGGACTTGCACCTTACGGACATCTGAGGGACTCAATCCTTTGAGCTTTGGGGTTAGAAAGAGAGGATCAGGACTCAGCTGCCTGAGGAATTACCGAGCTCCTCTCGTGTCTAAGCTAATAATAAAGGATCAGACCTTATTCAACCTCGGTCTAAGTCCCTTCAATCCAATAGATACATTTTGAAGCTTCATAAATTGCCTTCTGATCTATCCTTCTAACTGTAATTCTTTTGTTATTGCATAAATAGATTTGAACTAGCTTCATCACCTCTCCAAGGAGCTCCAAGCTCATAAGAGGAAGAAAGGTGGTGTGCTTGGTGAGACCTTAAAGTAGGCGAGGGATGATGCTTCAAGCTCTACCGCACCTGTTGATGCCATTGCTACCTCCGATGCTGCCGTACCTCTAGTTTCCTCTAGTCCTCCTACTGAAATTTCCACTCCAGAACCTCCCATCGATAAAAGAAAGAGGGTGGAAAAGAAAAGAAAGTGGTCGGCCACTCAAAAGGTTAAGCATAAAGCCAACCTCAGTAGATCCACCGACGATAGTGAGGACTAGGGGGAAAACCACTTCAAGAACTGAAAGATCATTAAATCTCTAATTGATTGGTGTATCCTGCTCGAAGTTGTGGATAAGATCATGGGTGTTGAGCTCAGAGAGCATGTCTGGGATTCTCTTAGGACCTTCCTTGAGGTAACTACCTCATCCCCTTTCTCTGACTTGTTCTTATGCTCATTCATTGGTGTAATCTATTATCTCTTGTTTTTTCTCATAGTTGGGTCATCAGGTGATCGCCAACATCAAGGAGCTTAATCAGCAAAGTTCAGAGGTGGAGAATTTTCAGGAAATGCATTGGGCCAAAATCGACCGCCTCCTGAAGGAGAAGTCTACAGAGGTTAGGGGCCTTTTGGAGATGATTTGGAACACCAAATATGCCCTGACTAAGATGAATGAGGAGCTTGGCCAAGAGAACAAAAAAAGAAAGAAGGTCGGGGTTGAAATGGCTGAGATGGATGTTGGAACTAGATCTAGGGTTTCAGGGCTAGATCTTGAAACTTTTTCAAGATTAGGCAGCAAAAGACAAAAATTAATCAAAATTAATTTAAATATCAAAAAAATATCCTGATCTAGGATCTATTACATGATCATGGCATGTTATTAAATCAAAAATTAAAATATAAAAAAAAATTAAAACATGTTGATCACATCAACATGTATATACACTACATCTAATGCAGGTATGAAAGCAATAGATCAGATCTATTACCTATGCAAGTTAGACATTCTAACCTACTAATCTGAGCTTAAGGATGAAGTTATGAGCTGTACATACATCTGACTTCTAGGAGTCATCTACACGAGCCCACGATCATGATCAGAAGTCCTAAAATCAGCATAGTATGCTAGTACTATGCTGATCCTTCATTGATGATCGATCAGATGCCTCCTTCTTCTTGATTTGGACTCTTCCAAAGAGGAGAAGGAGGAGAGGAGGTTTCAAATGTGAGACACTCTTAGAAAACTTAAAGAAAGAGGAAGGAAAGAGGTGAACACAGCAACCCTAGAAGAAGACCCTCTTCTTCTTCTCTTTGCTCTCACCTAGACACCAAGTTTGGTGTCTATGGAACCCCAACATCCAAGGACTCTCTCTCTCTAATTTTCATACACCCCAAAGAACTCTTAATAGTCTATTTTCTATGGAAATTTCAAGCCAATATTTATCCTAAATATATAGAAAAGGAGGAGTCCTTGTCTAGGTCAAAAACTAGACAAGGAAAGGCCAAAAAGGGCAAGTCAAGGGGCGCCCAACTCTCGGGCTTGGGTGCCCTCTTCAAAATATTTGGCATGGGACCAGAAGGAAATGTCACCCAAAACCTTCTCTTTTTTTGCCGAGAATATCAAAGAAAAAATAGGGAGGAGGGTGATACAAAAGGGAGGAAGAGTTTTGGTTTTCCAAAACACTATCTCATCGGATTTGAAACCAAAACAATTTCGTATCTTTGACTTGGTCCACCACTTAATTTCCTTATGAGAAGAGAGGAGAGGAGGGCATGCGTGAGAAGGCTGGGAGAAAGGTATTTGTCACACAAAATAAGAGAGAAACAAGGGCGTGGGGCATGAGGGGCTAAGGAGGCGCAAGGTGGAATCCTAGTCATACTAGGATTCCATGTATGACTTGGTCAAAGTGGTTTCTCAAACCAAATTAAATCAAAAACCAAGTCAAACCAAAATGTTGAAAATATGCACTTTTCTCATACAGATCGGCGTGGCCATCGATGATTAGCCAAGCAACAAGGAAGTACTTCTTAGAGATCTCTTTGGAAGTATGATCAAATAAATCAAGAAATAGAGAAGAAGAGAAGAAGAGATTTTCGAAAGAAAAGAGCTTTTATTCAGCACATTTCAATACCACTTACAATCTTGACCTATTTTCAGTATATATACTTTACAAAGGATCAAGCCCAAGCTCATAGAAAAACTCTCTAAACCCAAACAACCCATGTACACAAAATAATAACCTATGAAAACTAAGCTAGCCCAGTTTCAGACTGAGCCGGCTAACCTACGACTGGGTCGGCTCAATCCCAGACTCAGCTGACCCAGTTATGTACTATGCCAACAATCCAAAAATGTTGCTCTCTATCTGGATTTTCCTCTGAGACCTAGCCCACCCAGTCCTGGACTGAGCCGATCCAGTTCCCAACTGAGCTGGCTCAGTCTCAGAGTGAGCCGACCTAGTTTATGAATTTTACTATTGAGACTAATTCTTCTTCCAGCTCACTCCCATCTTTCCATGACCTACCTTCTCATGTTTTCAAGACTTGGGAGTACCACTTTTGAGCTCACATTCTCTACGTTGGTGCTTCGAAGTTCTTGTGAACTCATCTCTTCTCAACAGACCCATTCGTGCCACACATCTCTGAAAGCTGTCTTTGGGGAGTACCTTCGTGAGTGCATTAGACTGATTCTTCTTGGTATGGACCTTCATCAGTTTCACTTCACCTTCCACCAACTCACCTTACATCTATATGCTTTGTGCACGCATGATAGACTGGGTTCTATGCCAACAATAGAGTACTCTGACTATCACTAAATAGTGTAACCTTGCTCTACTCCATCCCCAACTCATCAATCAGCCTTCTAAGCCAAAGGGCTTCCTTTGCAGCCTCATTATCCCAATGTACTTGGCCTCTATGGTAGACAAGGCGGTGATTGACTGATGGGTTGATCTCCAAGACATCGGTCCACCATATATGCAAAAGAGGTATCTAGTAGTAGACCTTCTTGTATCAACATCATCAGCATAATTTGTATCAACAAATCCTTCCAAAGGACCTGGACCTTCACACATCCTCACAGATTGTTCTACAAATCCTCCCGCCCGCCCACCAAACACCAAACCATAATCCCTTGTTCCATGCATATATCTCAATATCCATTTCAATGCTTTTCAGTGTTCTTTCTCAGGGTTAGCCATATATCTACTAACCATCCTTATAGCATGTGCTATATCTGGTCTACAACACACCATAGTGTACATCACACTGTCTACAGCAATTGCATAAGAGACTCATTCCATGTACTCTCTCTCCTCTTTTGACTGGGGGCACTGTAACTTGAAGAGAGACATATGGCTTGGCAATAGCATTTCTACAGGTTTGGCCTTTTGGACATACTTTTCTTATGACAAATTGAGCACTCCTTTGCACCTATCTCAACAAACCTCCATTCTAAGAATTTTCTCAATTGGACCAAAATCTTTCATCTCAAATTCAGATGATAATGCCCTTTTCAACCTTTTCACAACATCCATGCTTCTACTGGCTATGAGCATATCATCTACATACAATAACAGGTACAGGACATCCTCCTCATCTACATTCTTGACGTAGACACGATAATTATGTTCACATCTGCTAAAATCCAAGCTCAAAACAAAGCTATCAAACCTTCAATACCATTGATGAGGGGATTATTTCAAGCCATACAAAGACTTTCTGAGTAAACACACCTTTTCTTCCTATCCCATCTCCATGAAACCATCCGGCTGCTTCATGTAGATTCTTTCCTCCAAAGTTCCATGAAGGAAGGCCGTCTTTACGTCCATCTGTTCCAATTCCATGTTATGATGTGCCACCAGTGATAGCAAAACTCGAATAGATGTATGACGCCCTCAGGAGAAAAAATTTATGCTTAGTCAATCCCTTCCCTTTGTGAGTATCCCTTTGTTACCAGCCTTGCTTTGAATCTGACTCTACCTTGCTCTGAAGGTACTTCTTTCTTTGTGAACACCCACTTTGAGCCAATAGGTCGAGCATCCTCTGGAAGATCCACCAGCTGCCATGTCTGATTCTTCTCAAGTGATTCCATCTCCTCCATCATGGCCTGCATCCATGAATCATGATCCTCACTCTCCATGGCCTCTGCATAATTCTCTAGATCTTCATTAGCAGTGATGAGTGCATAGGAGATAATCTCATCAATGCCATATCTGATCGATCTTCTAATAGTATGCTAGGGCTTGTGCAAAGCCGCTTCCACTGGCACATCTCTGCTTGATATCTGTGGCTACTCCTGCACATCTGTCTGAGCTACCGACCCTCCATGCTGATTTTTAATCTGAGATAATACTTTTCTACCCAGCTCCACCTCAATAGGAATACTACTGTAAGTGGATGTAACCTGCATGCCATCATTCTCTGACTGGCCACAGCTCTTCACCTTTGTTTCTTCAGTTTCATCTATCCTAGACCTCCTCAAGATGCTCTTCTCATCAAAGATAACATTCCTGCTGATCACTAACTTTTGTGCCTGAGAGTCCCATGGTAGGTATCCCTTGACTCCTTGTGGATACCCTATGAATGTCATCTTTTGAGATTTCGGATCCAATTCGATCCTCTCGGTTGCCTCTACATGTGCATAGGCTGTACAACCGAAGACTTTCAGATGGTCAAGCTCCACCTTCTTTCCACTCCAGATCTCTTCTAAAATGCCTCCATTTAGCTTATAATGAGGAGATCTATTCATAAAAAAATAAGAAAAAGTTAGAGTATCATCCCAAAAGGACTTTGGGAGTGATGTCTGTAGCCTCAAACTCCATGCCTTTTCGATCAGTGTCCGATTCATCCTCTCCACGACATCATTCTACTGGGGAGTCATCCTCACTGTGTAATGGCATTTGATGCCATTTTTCTCACAGCACCTTCTGAACTTCAGGCTAGTATACTTTCCTCCATTGTCCGACCTCAAACACTTTACCTGTCTCCTTGACTCCTTCTCTACTTCAGCTCTCTAGGCTTTGAATTGGGCAAACACCTCTGATTTTTCTTCGATCAGATAAACCGACATCTTTCTTAAGAAATCATCAATGAAAGCAATAAAGTATTTTGCCCCATCTCTAGCTAATACAAGAGCTGGTTCCCACACATTTGAGTACACTAAATCCAGTACTCCCTCAGCACTTGGTACTTCTGGCAAACTTCACCCTATGCTGTTTGCTAAAGATATACGGATCATAAAGACCTGTGCCCTTCTTCTTTAGGGATGGGATCATACCTCTTTTTTGCTTAGTTCTGTGAGCCCACGGTCACTCATATGATCCATCCGATAGTGCCATAGCTAATATAAAATCTGCTCTTCCTATGCTAGTGCTAGCACCTCTGCACTATAATTTACCACTGAGCCTTTCATTCTGTAAAGATTATTGCTCAGTCTTCTATCTCTCATCACCACCAAAGCTCCCTTAGAAATTTTCAAACATCCACTCCCAGCCTAGCTACTAAAAGCATAAACCATGCTCCTTCAAGTAGCCCAAAGAAATCAAATTCTTTTTCAACTTTGGTACATGCCTGACATTTAAAAATGTATGAATGATCTCATCGTACATCCTCACCTTGATAGAGCCAATTTCAGTTACTTTGCATGGGTGATCATCTCCAAGGCTAACACTTCCACCATCGGCCTTTTGGTAGGTAGCAAATCATTTTCGATGAGAAGTATGGTAGTGCGAGCATGCTGAATCTAATATCCACATAGTATCGCACTTTATGGATCCATCTGATATAACTAGTAGGTCTTCTTCATTGCTCACAGATGGTGTATCATCTTCCTTGCTAGCCTTTCCTTTTTCTGATCATAAAATGGGACAATCTCTCCTTAGGTGTCCAAGCTGATGACATTTATAACATTTCAGTGTCATCTTCCTCTAATCGCGAGACTTTGACCTGCCCTTGGATTTCCCTATTCTCTTCTCCTTTGATCTTCTCTGTCTTTCATTCACAACCAAGATCTCAGACTTAGGGTTTCCCTTATAGATCTTCTTTCTTTGCTCATTTGATCTGAGCACACCAACAATCTCTTCATAGTTTAGGATCTCCTTCCCATAAACTAAAGTTGTTATGAGACCATCATATGAACCTGAGATAGAACATAATAGCAGCAATGTTCGATCCTCCTCGTCGATCTTCACCTCCAAACTCATCACCTCAGAACACACCTGATTGAACCTTTGGAAATGTGCAACAAGATCTCCGCATTCAGACATCCTCAGCCTATATAGTGATTTCTTCAACCATAGCTTGTTCATCATGTTCTTCTCCATGTATGTGTTCTCCAATCTCTCCCAGAGCCCCTTTGTTGTAGTCTCTGTGTAAATCTCGGGCAAAATCTGATCGGCCAAGAACATCCGAATTATGCTAAAAGGAATTTTCTCGAACTATTCTCAATCCTCAGCATTGATCTTTTTCGGCTTTTTTTTTGTCAAGACCTTATGGATCCTCTGCTGAACCAACAAGTTTTTTACTCTTTGCTGCCATAGGGTAAAGTTTTCCTTGCCGTTGAACTTCTCAAAATTCATTTTGAATCCACTTGATCCCATGACTTCAAACAAGTCAAAAATAGATCTCTAACACCCTTCATGATCACACACCAGCAAAACTATCATTCAAAGAAGATCTAACTAGCCCTAGATCCTCTTTCCAAATTTTTGTATCACCATTCCTCCGTGTAAACAATCTCCACCTCAATCTAGAGACAACCATGAAGCAAACTAGAAGTTTTAGAATAAAACCTGGTGCAACAGATTCTGGATGTAGTAAATCCTATGAGTGATCTTGGGCTCACTGAACTAAGCAAAAGAGATATGATCCCAACCCTAAAGAAGAAGGGCACAGATCTTTATGAGCCATGCATCTTTGGCAAATAGCATAGGATGAAGTTTGCCAGAAGTACTAAGCATAATGAGAAAGTGCTGGATTTAGTGTACTCAGATGTGTGGGGACTAGCTTCTATATCAACTAGAGATGGGACAAAATACTTTGTCACTTTCATTGATGATTTCTTAAGGAAGGTTTAGGTTTATCTGATTAGAGAAAAATCAGAGGTGTTTGTTTGGTTCAGAGCCTTGAGAGCTAAAGTGGAGGAGTCAGGGAGACAGATGAAGTATCTGAGGTTGTACAATAGAGGAGAGTATACTAGCCTGGAGTTTAGGAGGTACTGTCAGAAAAATGACATCAAACATCATTACACGGTGAAGATGACTCTACAATAGAATGGTGTCACAAAAATGATGAACCGAACACTTACTGAGAAGGCACAGTATTTGAGACTATAGACATCACCCCCGAAGTTCTTTTGGGGTGATGTTCTAACTTTTTCTTGTTTCCTTATGAACAGGTCTCCTTATTATAAGCTGAATGGAGGCATTCCAGAGGAGGTCTAGAGTGGAAAGAAGGTGAAGCTTGACCACCTGAAAGTCTTTAGTTGCATAGCCTAAGCACATATGGAGGCAATCGAGATGAGCAAATTTGATCCAAAATCTCAAAAGATGATATTCATACGGTATCCAAAAGGAGTCAAGAGGTACCTGCTATGAGACTCTCAGACAAAGAAGTTAGTGATCAGCAAAAATATTATCTTTGATGAGAAAAGCATCTTGAGGAGGTCTGGAATATATGAAACTAGAGAAACAAAGGTGAACAACGGTGGCCAGTCAGAGAATGATGGTATGTAGGTTACATCCACTTATAGTAGTGTTCCTATTGAGGTGGAGTTGGGCAAAAAAGTATTATCTCAGATTAAAAATCAGCATGGAGGGTCGGTAGCTTAGATAGATATGCAGGAGTAGCCACAGACATCAGGCAGAGATGTGCCAGTGGGAGTGGCTTTGCACAAGCCCTAGCATACTATTAGGAGATCGATCAGATATGGCATTGATGAGATTAACTCCTATGCCTTCATCACTACTAATGAAGATCCAGAGAATTATGTAGAGGCCATAGAGAGTAAGGATCATGATTCATGGATATAGACCATGATGGAAGAGATGGAATAACTTGAGAAAAATCAGACATGGTAGCTGGTGGATCTTCTAGAGGGTGCTCGACCTATTGGCTCAAAGTGGATGTTCACAAAGAAAGAAGCACCTTCAGAACAAGGTGGAGTCAGATTCAAAGCAAGGCTGGTTGCAAAAGGATACTCATAAAGGAAAGAAACAGATGGACGTGAAGATGGCCTTCCTTCATGGGACTTTGGAGGAAAGAATCTATATGAAGCAGCCAGATGGTTTCATGGAGATAGGATAGGAAGAAAATATGTATTTACTCAGAAAGTCTTTGTATGGCTTGAAACAATCCCCTCGTTAGTGGTATCGAAGGTTTGATAGCTTTGTCTTGAGCTTGGGTTTCAACAGATGTGAGCATGATTGTTGTGTCTATGTCAAGGATGTAGATGAGGAGGATGTCCTGTACCTATTATTATATGTAGATGATATGCTCATAGCCAGTAGAAGTATGAATGCTGTAAAAAGGTTGAAAAGGGCATTATCACCTAAGTTTGAGATGAAGGATTTGGGTCCAGCTGAGAAAATCTTTGGAATGGAGATTTATAGAGATAGGTGCAAAGGAGTGCTCCATTTATCACAAGAAAAGTATGTCTAGAAGGTTCTGAAGAGGTTTGGGATGGAGAAGGCCAAACCTACAATGATGCCATTATCGAGCCATATGTCTCTCTCCAAGTTACAAAGCCCCCAGTCAGAAGAGGAGAGAGAGTACATGGAACAAGTCCCTTATGCAAATGCTATTGGTAGTGTGATGTACACTATGGTATGTTGTAGATCAGATATAGCACATGCAATGAGCACAATTAGTAGATACATGGCTAACCCTGGGAAGGAACACTGGAAAGCATCAAAATGGATATTGGGATATCTGCGTGGAATAAGGGATTATGGTTTGATATTTGGTGGGCAGTCGGAAGGATTTGGAGAACAATCTGCGAAGATGTCTGAAGGTTCATCAGATCCTCTGAAAGGGTTTGTTGATGCAAATTATGCTGGTGATCTTGATATAAGGAGATCTACTACTGGATATCTTTTCTGCATATATGGTGGACCGGTGTCTTGGAGATCAATCCTTCAGCCAATTATGGCCTTGTCTACCATAGAGGCTGAGTACATTAGGATAACGGAGGCTATAAAGAAAGCCTTTTAGCTTAGGAGGCTGATTGATGAGTTGGAGGTGGAGCAGAGCAAGGTTCCACTATTCAGTGATAATCAAAGTGATTTGTTGTTGGCACAGAATCCAGTCTATCATGCGCGCACAAAGCATATAGACATGAGGTACCATAGGATCAGAGTGCTAGTGAAGGAAAGTGAAGCGGAACTAATGAAGGTCCATACCAAGGAGAATCAGTCTAATGCACTCACGAAGGTACTCTCCAGAGACAACTTTCAGAGATTTATGGCATGGATAGGTCTGTTGAGAAGATAAGAGTTCACAAGGACTGGAAAGAACTAAGATGGACAATGTGAGCTCAGAAGTGGCACTCTCAAGTCTTGAAAACATGAGAAGATAGGTCATGAAAAGATGTGAGTGAGCAGAAAGAGAAATCAGCTCTCCTAGCAAAGTTCAAAAACTGGACTGGCTCATTCTGAGATTAAGCTGACTAAGTTGGAAATCGAGCCAGCTCAATCCAGGATTAGGTTGGCTAGGTCTCAGAGAAAAATCCAGATTGAAAGTAGCATTTTTGGACTATTGGCACGGTACACAACTAGGTCGACTCAATCTAGGACTGAGCCGACCCAGTCGTAGGTTAGCCGGCTCAATCTGAAACTAGGCCGGCTCAGTTTTCATGGGTTATTATTTTATGTACATGGGTTGTTTGGATTTGGAGAGTTTTTCTATGAGCTTGGGCTTGATCCTTTGTAAAGTATATATACTAAAAATAGGTCAAGGATGTTAAAGGCTGAAATATACTAAATAAAAGCTCTTTACTCACGAAAATCTCTTCTTCTCTATTCCTTGAATTGTTTGATCATGCTTCCACAAAAATCTCTGAGAAGTACTTTCTTGTTGCTTGGCTAATCACCGATGGCCATGTCGATCCGTGTAGGAAGAGCATGCATTCCCGATAATAGTTTTCATATAATTCATCTCCTTGACCCAAATACTCGTAGGATACCTCAGAGTTTGACATTAACTTTAATCAGGCTATCCACATTGAATTTCAAAATATCAAATCCATCTGATGGATTACCTTGGCCAAGGTTTTACTATATTGAAATATAGTAAGACATTCATCTCCAACTCTTGGAGTGGTCAATTCCATCTTGATCACACTCCGACTTCACAGGTACTTGACCGTGCCCAGAAGCCTTCCGTTACTGCATTAGAAATTTAGTTAGTTTAGTACCAAAGCACAATGAGTTCCTTATAAGTCACTAAGGTGATCTCAGATCTAAGGGATACTTATACCTATATCCCATCAGGGACTTTCTCGACAGCAGATTGCTCTGGGGTTGGTTATGTTCAATGACGATGTACCCATACATCTCACCTGTATGCCATACCAGTGCTCCACACTCTGTGGTTAAGAGGACAACCAACCTATATGGCATACAACGACCTATTCTCAATAGATGCTGTCATCCTAATTAATAGCCTATCATTTAGTTGTGAATAGATTTAAGGACTAATCGATAAATCCTCTCATTATCGAAGCTAAATAGTTCTAAAGACTTCATCATAATAATGGAGTTCATTACAAGATGAATACTTTATGATGAAAAATATCAAAAATATATTTTATTTATTAATAAATCAATTATAGATATAATGTAGCATAATTATCAGTAGACTGACGACTAACTTTGGGACACATTTTTCAATAACTTTCACTTATCTTAAAGCCACTCGGCATAACATCTAATACCCATCTTTGACTTGTGGTTGTCGAACTCCTTTATCACCAAGGCTTTAGTGAAGGGATCGGTTAGGTTCTTCTTTCTGTCGATCTTCTGAAGATCGATGTCATCTCAATCCATGATCTCTCAGATTAGGTGGAAGCAGTGTAGGATGTGCTTCATTCGCTGGTATGCCTTTGGTTCCTTCATCTGAAATATGGAACCAGTGTTGTCGCAATAGAGCAAGACTGGACCATCTAGGAAGGGTGCTACTCCAAGCTCGATGATAAACTTTCTTAGCCACACAGCTTTCTTCACGACATCTGATGTTGCGATGTACTTTACTTTGCAAATAGAGTCTACCATAGTATGTTGCTTGAAACTCTTCCAGCAGATAGCTTCTTCATTTAGAGTAAAGATATATCTCGACAAGCTTCTGCTATCATCATGGTCAGATTGAAAACTGGAGTCTATAAATTCCACAAGTTTCAAATCTGACTCACCATAAACCAACCATTAGTCATTAGTACTTCTCAAATACTTAAGAATGGTTTTAACCATTTTTCAGTGATTTTCTCCAGGATCAGACTAGTATCTACTCACTACTTCTAGTGAGTGTGCCACGTCTAGCCTTGTACATGTTATGGCATACATGATAGATCCTACTACCGAAGCATATGGGACTCTACTCATACATTCTCTCTCTTCGGGAGTTATCGGACAGTCCTTAGAGAGAAAAATTTTATGGCCTATTGAGAGATAGCCCGTTTTGAAATTCTTCATGCTGAATCTCTTCAGCATAGTATCTATGTATGTGAACTGGGATAATCCAAGCATCCTTTTGGATCTATCCCTATAGATATTCATCCCTAGGATATAGGATGCTTCATCAAAGTCCTTCATGGAGACAGTGATGACAACCAAACTTTTATTTCCTACAGTGCGAAGATGAGGTTGATAGTTAAATCCAGAGTTGTTCTATGAGAATTTAGTCCAAGATAATGAATTATATGGAAATCATATCCATATAGATTCTAAGAGTATTGCTTTATACATTCGATCTATTCGGCCATCGGGTATCATTGCTAGATGGTCACTTCGATTGATATAAAAATTTATTCTTGTACTATCAGCTTAGGTTTGAACCTATAGGGTCACTTGCATTAGATGTCTCGATCTGATTGGATGGTTAATGAATGATTGAGAATCATTTTAAGATTAAACATTCAATATGATTGATGTTTGACCTAGTGCAAGTGTTACAGGAGGATCAATTAGCAATCAAATTGCTAATTGGCTCAATCTAATTGAACTATTAGGCTGAGATCAAGTTTATTTGAATATGATTTAATTAGATTTAATTTGAACTTAATTGAATCAAATCTAATTAGTTTATGAGATAAGCCAATTCCAAGGAAGAACAAGTCCTTGCTCAATTAGGATTTGTGTGCACCTAATTTCTAATTTGATTAGAATTTAAATCAAATTTAAATTTAATTTAATCTAATTTAATTGGCTCTTAATTATATTAAGAACATCTTTAATTGGGTTTCATAAGTTTTATTTTAATTGGGCTAAAGATTTAGTTTTGACTAGTCAAAGCATAAAGTTCTAGTTTGACTAGGACTTCTCTCTTACGACATCTAAGACTTCCCATGCCCCACCCTTGGCTTTGGTGTGAGATATCTCGCTCCTAGAAAGGCTCCATGCCAATCCCTTCACCCCCTATCTCTTTGGATGGTTTGTGGTTTTTAGATCAAGTCAAAACTAGCAAGTAGTTTTTGATTCTAAACTCTATTTGATAGAGTTTGGAGAAACCAAGACGTTTTCAATTATGGCACCATTTATACCAAATTTTTTTTGTTATTTTTGGTGGAAAATATGGAGTTATTGAGCCCCATTCTCAGGGAGTCCATGCCAAATAATGAGGAGGTGCCTAAGAGTTGGACACCCCAATCCTTGTCTCATTTGGACTCTACTACCTAGGTGTTTGACCTCGTCAGGTACTCTCACATCTCTCTACAGCATTTGCATCTGAGAGAGGACTTGGGCATGGGAGCCTTGGGCACATGAGAAATTTGGGCATTGGACTTTGTAAAGGCACAAATTGTTGGGTCTAATTGAGAGGAAAAAGATAGAGAAGAAGGGTCTTCTCTAGGGTTTGTGTTTTACATCTTCTTTCATCACTTTTTGAGAGAAAAAGTGAGGAAAAAGACCTCTTCCAGATCCTCCCTTCTCCTACTTTGGTCCTTGGAGAGTCCAAGTCATTCAAAGAAGGAGATTCGGCATCAACCATCAAAGAAAGATTAGCGCAGTGCTAGCACACTATGCTAATTTTCAGATTGCTGGACTTTGGATCTCGGAGCTTCGTGTGGACTTCTCATAGAGGCCAGATGTATGTGTGGCTCAAAGTGGCAACCTTAGTCTCAAATCAGCAAGTGGAGATCCCAATCCATGAAAAAGGTATTGAGATTCAATCTCCATTATAGTCTAGATCAGATCTAGATTTTGATTGATGTTGATATGATCAACATCTTATCTGTTGGAAATAAAATAGCTCCTATCGAAGTCCAATAAGATGTCCGATCTTGGTGTGATTTTGCCTATAGTCATGGTGAATATAATCGAACTTCAACTAAGCTATTCTCCTAGTCCAACCCAATTCAAGGAGGTCGACCATTAGCCCATGTATGCTGGATGACCTTCTCAATTGCAACCATCAACTCTCTTCCAATAATTGTAGAACCCACCAAAGGCATGATGGACTCTATTGGGACAAACTTGAATAGTGAAAGGAGCCTTCGTTCAACTAATTTTGATCTTCAACTCAAGATAGATAGTAGGACTCCATCAAGTATCAAATTCTAGCATGGCCCAACCTTGCCCAATGGCTGACCTTGGAGGTAGCCAAATTCCTTCACCACAGATATCTAATTTTATTAGCCCTCACATCAGAGGTCCTAGCAAGTTGAGTTCCTCTCCAACTGAGTTCTCTTCAGTCGAATCTCTCTACTCCACTTTATGAATAGCGAACCTTAGCATCTCTATACCAAGGACCTCGACCATACGAACATGAGTCGACAAAGGGACTTCACCATCAACATAAGGCCAAACTTCCCCTAAAAGGTATCCAAGAGTCCGTCATCCTTTCCAACCTTCAACTCTCTAGGACAATGCTGATGTCCACCATCCAGCCGACCTTAAGAGTGGCCGAACTTCTGAAAGAAGCTAAAGCAACATCAGCAAGAAACCCAGGGTCTTAACATTAATCCATCTCAGCTCCTAGGCGATGTCGGATCTCTATTGCCCTAGTCGAGCTTCTTCAAAGGCTCAACAAAATTCAATTGCAAGTCCGCTATTAGCTACTTGGAGGCTGATCTTTAAGTTCAGCCAGCCTAACTTCGAGTTCTCCATCCCCAACATGGACTCCCTACTATTAAGCATAGATGTCTTCAACGTCCCATCCAAACAACAAATGAAATTCAACCACCTACAAGTCACGATAAATGATAGCCTACTCTCCATAACAAACCCCACATGGCCTAAATAGCCTACTGGCATTCTATTATGGCCATTGCTATCATTCTATTATGAGCTCCACCTATAAAAAGGATCCTCTAAATACTTCTTCTTCTCTAAGCTCTCCTCTTTGCTCTAAATTCTCTTGAGTACTCTATTCTTGTTGGCCAGAGAACTAACTTGACCGTCGGAGGATTCTGCCAGAGCCAACTTTGGCCAAGACTTTATTTTGCAGGTCTCATCGATGACCTCACCTTCCCCAGCTCTAGCAAACTCCGACATCCAAACCATTTTCAACACCAATAGGATTGGCACTAGAGGAAGGGCTCATTGAGCCCTTGTTCTTAAAGGAATATCTAGTCGAGTTCATCTCTTTCTCACTTTTACTTTATTTTCTTCTGATCTCTCCTTATTCCAGCAAGATGCCATCCAAGAAAACTCTGATCCGATGATCCACCTCCTCTACTGCCAGATCTCACCCAGATTAGCCTACTCTGATCTCATCGCTAGCACTTCAACCACCACCAGCAGCCATGGTGGATTTGGAGTAGTTCAACCTGCTGATGTAGTAGGTTAAAGGTCTTACTGAAGCAGTGCAAGTCATACAGCAAGTTATGGCTCTAGCTCAGTTGGAGAGACCATCACTGGAGCACCAAGATCTGGCATAAAAAAGATCCACCTAGGCAAGTTGGCTGGTAACCCCTAAAAAGGAAAAGCATAGAGCAGAGAGCCCTTGCTCTAATCATGATTCCACCCTTGGAAGTTCTCTGCCCCCCTCCAGCTAGCCGTTGTTGACCCTAGGTATGATTTTGATGAATAACAAAATTTTTAAGTCAATTTTTGGTACTAACAACTTGGTTGGAAAGAATAAAATAAAGTTCAAGAGGAACAAAAACCGATTTCAATGATGCTCCATGTTTGATTGAAAGAACCAAGAAAAAGAAGCAAAAAGAGATCAAGCCAAACATTTTGAAAGAGTACGGAGTCATGAACCAACTTAAAGGAAGTTTTAAAAAAAAATTGGTATAATTTCAGCATTTGGCACAGATCAGGCGTTGACTCTAGATTGGTAGAAGCCGACTTATGGGCTTAGATAGGCACCAGGCTCAAAAAAAAAAACTTTAATAAGAACCCTATGCAGGAGTTGACTCATGGAGGAGTCGACTTAAGAAAAGTAGGAGTCGATGTTGGGAAATGTATCCTAAAGTCAATCGTCTAGGTTGTAGATGGTTGAGCAAAATATAATTATACTTAAATTTTAAATAAATAAAATTATTATTTTGGTATTTCATCACTCTTATGCATCTTCCTATAATAAACTCTTCTATGATGAAGTCCTAAGGACTATTTAGACTTGACAAAGCAGGATTTGTCATTTAATCCTTAAAACTTGTTCACGATCAAATGATTTATTATTATGTAGGACGACAACGTATCGAGTGTAGGCCATTATTTACGATAAGTGTTGGTTGTCCTCTTAACCAAAAAGTATGGAGATACTATTAGGGCATGTAGGTGAAGTGTAGGGATACATTTCACTAAACATGATCTAATTGTGGAGCTCTCTACTATCAAGAGTTGCTCGCAAAGGAAATGGGTATAAATGTTTCTTAGACTTGAGATTACCATGATGACTTGCAAGCAACTCATTGCACTTAGGTATCCAACTACCTAAACTTCTAATTCAGTGATGGAAGACTACTGGGTGCAGTTAAGTACTTGTGAAGTTGGTGCGTGAGTCAAGATGGAATTCACCTATTCAAGTGTTGGAGAAAGTGCATTGCTGTATTTCAATTTAGTAAAACCTTGGCCGAGGTGATCCATGTGATGGACACTGAATTTTGAAATACACTATGGATAAATTTTAGGATTGGCAATAAACCCTAAATCATCCTTTTGAGCATTGAGGTCAAGGGGATGAATTTTATGGTAACCATTTGCCACAGGTTCATCATTATTGCATTACGATTTTTGGACCTATCTATACATTGGGTACCATTGCTAGATGGTCACATCGATTGGTACAAAAAATTGGTTGTTGTACTATCAGCTTAGGATTTGAACCTATGAGGTCACATACAATAGGAGTTTCTACTTGATCTGATGACTAATTAAGAGTCCTAATGGTCTGGGACTCTATGGTCAAGAGTCTCACTGGATTGGAACTCTATGATCAGGAGTCCCATTGGACTAGAACTCTATCTTTATGGATCTCACTACACTGGGACTCAGAGTCCTACATGTCTGAAACTCTCTGATCAAGAGTTTCACTAGTTTGGGATTCTATGATCACGAGTTTTATTCATTTGGGATATTGGGTTCAAGAGTTCCACTGGTTTAGGACTCTTCAGGAGTTTCATGTTGATGGGACTCTATTATCCAAACATCCATCCAATTGAAACTCTATATTTATTGAAAGATTAATTAGAATTTGATTGCTAATTAGCTAAATTTGATGGAGCGATGAGGGTTCAATCAAGTCCGATTGAATTTGATTCGATTGGATTTGACACGATTAGATTATGTGATGACCTAATCGCTATGAAAGATTTGATCCTAATTTGATCAAGGGGTGGATCTAATTAATTTTTAATTTAATTAGAAATTAATTACTTTAGGTTAAGCTTAATTTGGTTGGGTTTGACCTAGTCTAATTGGATCTATATTAATTGGTTTAATTGAAACCAATTTGGATCAGGTCAAATGAGATTTGAATTCAAACTCTTCCATACGTCTACCATCTTTGACTTTATCCAAGCATTTCTCCATGCCCCTTTATTTTTTGTGTGAGTTTTTCTCATGCAGAGGAGAGTCTTGTGCCCTCCATCTTTCTATCTTTGACTTGGTCCAAGAAGTTCGATTAGGATGAATCACTTAAATTTTGAATTCAAGTGTGTTGGAGGTTGAAGTTAGTTCAAGCTCCCATACTCCATGCCATTGTCCTTTGTCGCCAATATTTTTCTGATTTCATTAGTGCGTGCATGTAGTGTCATTCTGCATGTGAAAGAGGTGATAGGGGCATTTGAAATGGATAGACTCCCATTTAAATTCAAATGGTTGAGTTTGGTTGAAACAAGTTCAACCACTCCTAGCCTATCCGTTCCATGCGTTTTACCCATCTTTCTATTGCCAATAAAAGGGGAATTATTTTGTGCATGCCTGAGTGAGAGAGGAGTCTTCGGGGAAGAAAATTCTAGAGAGGGGGGCACACATCCTGGGGGTGAGAAAAGTCTATAGAGGGAGAAACTTGTTTGCTATGCCAACTTTTAATTTTTTTTATTTTTGGATGCCCACTTCAGATGGGATCTGAGTGAGTTGTGTGTAGACTGGAGAGTCCTCTACCCATGAAAATTTGTTTCATGAGGAAACTCCAAAGAGAGTGGGCATGAGAGGATTTCTGGGTGTTAGGGATTTTGGTGTGTGTAAAACCCTAGAGTCAGGACTCAGGGTTTGGGTGGAGAGCTCGAGTGCTATGAGCATCAGATCGCCACCAAACTTTATACACCACCTCATCATCCTCTAATATACACTGATCTTCTAAAGTATTTGGATGATCAAGAGAAAGGTGATTGATTGATCGATCGAGATCAGCCATCGAAGGCCCCAGTAAGGAGCAGCACTTCGTTAGAGCTGGTCAGGACCAAGAGCTCCGTATGGACCAACCATAGAGATCGAACAAGTGTGTGGCTATAGTACAACACTAGAGCATATTTCGATAGATTCAGATTATGGAGATTAGCTATCCATGCACAAGTATCGAGTTCTAACCTCGAATGGGTTAGCAAATATGATTTGCTGATCGATCACATTTAAATTTTAAATTACATATTAGCATGTCTAGATCCTAAGTAGGATTTTATGATTTGATCAATGCATGATAGGTTAATTTTTTATTAATCTAATGCTTCTACTGTAATAATATTCAAAAAATATTTTGAAAAGTATGCTAAAACCATGCATGATTTTCTTCAATGGTATTAGCGCAAGGGTTGCTTGACATGTTCTAATATGTCAATTAGAAAATTTAAATGCTTTCATATATGATATGTTAGATCTAGATAACTCAGTAATCGAGGATGAATGAGCCATCAAGTCATTTGGTCATAAGGGATAAGTATGGTTTAAAGTTCACTCCTCCCATTCAGTGGGGATCTCTTATGGTGGTAGGGGTGCCACCATGAACTCATTCATTAAGATGAATAGTAAAAAAAATTTTAAGACTGTAATTATTTTAATTAGAAAGTTAAACATGAATGTGTTTAGATTAGATCTAAAAGATAATTCATGGTTTAATTTTCATTATGCTTGATTTTTTATTTAAAACTAGCAATAGGTTGCTGTTTAAGAAATGAGCCGATCCATTTCTAAAATGAGTCAACCCATTTGAAAAATAAAAAATAAAATCTTTCAAAATCTAAAAATTATTTTTTAAATGCTGAATCCTAACCCATCAGCCTAAAACTTAATTAAAAGAATTAAGTACTATTTATGAAATCTAGAATTATGAATTAAAGATTCTAAGACAGTCATAAGATAGTGGGTTAAAGGATTAGATGAATTAGATCCATTAATTGGGTTAAACCTATGGTTAGTTAAAGAATGGATTAATCTAGAGTAATTGATCAAATCTAACCAAGTGTTGAATTAGATTAGGTCAAGGACACTCTAGATTCAACTTTAATAGTTGTAGTTAGACAAGTCCATGTCTTTAACTAGACCAAGATGGACTTGATTCATGGCTATGCGGTTAAGTCCGAAATTACTAGGTTGACTAGATTAAACCTCATTAACTGGTTGGTGTCTAAGGTTAGTTTGGTAGTCCAGACTAGTGGTTTCTAATTAGGAGCTACTCGCACTGATTCAATCTTTAATGAGTTAATAGCATATCCCTTCCACTGATCTTACTTACCTGGCTGACATGATCGATTAGGATTTGATTAGATCACTTAGTGATTCGAGCTGACCTATATCACTAGAAATTAGTTTGACTAATTTCAATCAGTAAGACTGAATTAGGTGCCCATGGACCTAAATTGATCCTAGTCCTCACCTATTGACTTGGTGAAGTCAGTGGGAGGATTTGACTTGGTGAAGTCAGTCGGAGAAATTGATCTATATCCTTTCTATCCTTAAATCATAATTAAGCTAAATTCTCTAAATTATTAGATCTTTAAAATAATAAAGTTATAGGGATAACCAAGTCATAGCCTTTCATTAAGGTGAATAGTAAAGAGTCCAATTTTCTAGATGGACATTGGAGATGCCTTACACCTAGTGTTCATCTGAATATTAGAATTACTATCCATCATATGATGATTAGGTCACACTCTCTTAATGGTGATCAAACTAGCCAGAGCTTTTCTTGGGTTTGGTTATCATTGGTTTGATGCACCAAAGTCAATCATGTTAATGGTTGGACCTAACCAAACCTTTTCAATGGAGACCATAGTCTACTAAATTAGCTTTTGGGGCAAAACCTAATTACTAAAAATTATTTGGAGAAATAACTGGTTGTGAACCTACTTGTAGATGCACGCAGGTTAGCCTGAGCTTTTCTTGAGCCCGTCTGTAGTCTATGTAGATTCCAGTACCCACTAAGGAGTTAGTGTAATTTCTTAAATTGGAGGTAGAGGCCATCAATTCATTAAAAATAGTGGAAGGATCTGTCGACTAAAGTTCAAATCTTTAGGATTAATTAATTCAAGTATTAATTAGGTTTCATATTTTTCTTTTAGATAAATAGAATGGCTAGAGTAAGTCTACTCCGTTCACTGTTGAACCAAGCATTTAGGACCTAAGAATGAGGAGTCTAGTGTTGACTCTAATCCGGCAGACTCGAAGAGAAATTATCCTCTTGATTCAAATAGATAGAATAGGAGAAATTAGCAAGTGGTTACTGGTCAAGTCTATTGTATGATAACACCTTACAATTTCTCCATATGTGATACATCTACCTAAGTATTAGATACCGGGAGTCATATATAATTCATTGCATAGACTTCAAATTGGTAGAAAGTTTAAGAATAATGATAGATTCCTTAATATTGGAAATGGAAGTAAAGTTCCAATCCTAGCATTCGAAACTCTTGAGCTATTTTTCAAAAATAATAATATTATTTTAAGTAACTGTCACCATTATCTATCTTTTTTTATGAACATAATATCTGTTGGGCTTTTGGCTCGGATGGTTATTATTTGTCAATAAAAGAAAATTATTGTGATATCATTATGAATGGTATTACAGTAATGTAAGGATAATTAAGAAATAATATTTATATTTTATCATAGTCTCTTAGTGTAATGTACACGCCAAATAAATGCTCAAAACTAGATAATGTCACTGATGCTTATCTTTGGCACTGTAGGCTCGGTCATATAAATAAGAATAGGATCAATAGGTTAGTCAAAGAGAATATCCTTGACATCCATGATTGTGAATCATTGAATACCTGTGAGTCCTGTCTTTTTGGTAAGATGACAAAATCATCCTTTACTAGAAAAGGTGAATGAGCCACTAAGCTTCTAAACCTAGTACATTCTAATATATGTGGACCTATGAATACATGTGCTAGAGGTGGGTATTACTACTTCATTATATTTACTGATGATCTATCTAGGTATGGGTACGTCTATCTTATGAAAAGTAAATCTGATTCATTTGAAATGTTCAAACGATATCGAAATGAGGTGGAGAAATAACTTGAGAAGAGTATTAAAACTCTTCGATCTGATTGAGGAGGTGAATACCTTTCCATTGAGTTTTTGACATATCTAGGAGAGAATGAAATTCTCTCTCAATGGATACCTCCTAGAACACCACAGCATAATGGTGTATCTGAAAGGAGGAATTGGATCCTGTTGGATATGGTTCAGTCCATGATGGGGTTTGCAAGTCTGCCAATTTCATTCTAGGGGTATACAATCGAGATTGTTTATTTTATTTTGAATAATGTTTTGAGCAAGTCTGCCGCAAAAACTCCATATGAGATATGGACTAAGTGTAGGCCGACACTCTCTCACCTTAGGATTTTGGGATGTCCAACTTATATAAAATGTTTGCAACCAGAAAAGCTTGGACCTAGATCCAATAAGTGTTTGTTTATAGAATACCCCGAAAAAACTAGGAGTTATTACTTCTATCTTGTTGAAGAACAAAAGATGTTCATCAGCAATAGGATAGTCCTTTTGGAAAAGAAGTTTCTTATGAAAGGAACAGCCACCTCTAATATTGAGCTTAGTGAAGTTCGATAGGTGGAAAAATCGATACATTCTAGTAAACCTATAGAACTAGATTTGATAAGATCAAACCTAGAGCCCATTGAAGTGGCATCAAAGAGATTCGATAGAGTACCATATCAGCTGGATAGATATTATGGTTTTTTGATCCAGGATGGTGATTCTATTGAACTTGATGAGAACGATGGGGATCCAATCACCTACATGGATGCCATGCAGAGGTCTGACTCCAATAAGTGGCTGCCCTATGCTCTAATCATGATTCCACCCTTGGAAGTTCTCTGCCCCTCCAGCTAGCCGTTGTTGACCCTAGGTATGATTTTGATGAATAACAAAATTTTTAAGTCAATTTTTGGTACTAACAACTTGGTTGGAAAGAATAAATAAAGTTCAAGAGGAACAAAAACGGATTTCAATGATGCTCCATGTTTGATTGAAAGAACCAAGAAAAAGAAGCAAAAAGAGATCAAGCCAACATTTTTGAAAGAGTACGGAGTCATGAACCAACTTAAAGGAAGTTTTAAAAAAAAATTGGTATAATTTCAGCATTTGGCACAGATCAGGTTGACTCTAGATTGGTAGAAGCCGACTTATGGGCTTAGATAGGCACCAGGCTCAAAAAAAAAAACTTTAATAAAACCCTATGCAGGAGTTGACTCATGGAGGAGTCGACTTAAGAAAAGTAGGAGTCGATGTTGGGAAATGTATCCTAAAGTCAATCGTCTGGGTTGTAGATGGTTGAGCAAAATATAATTATACTTAAATTTTAAATAAATAAAATTATTTTGGTATTTCATCACTCTTATGCATCTTCCTATAATAAACTCTTCTATGATGAAGTCCTAAGGACTATTTAGACTTGACAAAGCAGGATTTGTCATTATCCTTAAAACTTGTTCACGATAATGATTTATTATTATGTAGGACGACAACGTATCGAGTGTAGGCCATTATTTACGATAAGTGTTGGTTGTCCTCTTCAAAAAGTATGGAGATACTATTAGGGCATGAGGTAGGTAGTGATAGTAGGATATAATTTCTACATGATCTAATTGTGGAGCTCTCTACTATCAAGAGTTGCTCGCAAAGGAAATGGGTATAAATGTTTCTTAGACTTGAGATTACCATATGATGACTTGCAAGCAACTCATTGATATAGTTATCCAACTACCTAAACTTCTAATTCAGTGATGGAAGACTACTGGGTGCAGTTAAGTACTTGTGAAGTTGGTGCGTGAGTCAAGATGGATTATCACCTATTCAGTGTTGGAGAAAGTGCATTGCTGTATTTCAATTTAAGTAAACCTTGGCCGAGGTGATCCATGTGATGGACACTGAATTTTTGAAAATACTATGGATAAATTTAGGATTGGCAATAAACCCTAAATCATCCTTTTGAGCATTGAGGTCAAGGGGATGAATTTTATGGTAACCATTTGCCACAGGTTCATACTTATTGCATTACGATTTTTGGACCTATCTATACATTGGGTACCATTGCTAGATGGTCACATCGATTGGTACAAAAAATTGGTTGTTGAACTATCAGCTTAGGATTTGAACCTATGAGGTCACATACAATGAGAGTTTCTACTTGATCTGATGACTATTAAGAGTCCTAATGGTCTGGGACTCTATGGTCAAGAGTCTCACTGGATTGGACTCTATGATCAGGAGTCCCATTGGACTAGAACTCTATCTTTATGGATTTCACTACACGGGGACTCAGAGTCTAATGTCTGAAACTCTCTGATCAAGAGTTTCACTAGTTTGGGATTCTATGATACACGAGTTTTATTCATTGGATATGGGTATTGGAAGAGTTCACCTGGTTTAGGACTCTTCAGGAGTTTCATGTTGATGGGACTCTATTATCCAAACATCCATCCAATTGAAAACTCTATATTTATTGAAAGATTAATTAGAATTTGATTGCTAATTAGCTAATTTGATGGAGCGATGAGGGTTCAATCAAGTCCGATTGATTTGATTCGATTGGATTTGACACGATTAGATTATGTGATGACCTAATCGCTATGAAAGATTTGATCCTAATTTGATCAAGGGGTGGATCTAATTAATTTTTAATTTAATTAGAAATTAATTACTTTAGGTTAAGCTTAATTTGGTTGGGTTTGACCTAGTCTAAGTGGATCTATATTATTGGTTTAATTGAAACCAATTTGGATCAGGTCAATGAGATTTGATTTCAACTCTTCCATACGTCTACCATCTTGACTTTATCCAAGCATTTCTCCATGCCTTATTATTTTGTGTGAGTTTTTCTCATGCAGAGGAGAGTCTTGTGCCCTCCATCTTTCTATCTTTGACTTGGTCCGAAGTTCGATTAGGATGAATCACTTAATTTGGAATTCAAGTGTGTTGGAGGTTGAAGTTAGTCAAGCTCCATACTCCATGCCATTGTCCTTTGTCGCCAATATTTTTCTGATTTCATAGTGCGTGCATGTAGTGTCATTCTGCATGTGAAAAGGTGATAGGGGCATTTGAAAATGGATAGACTCCCATTTAAATTCAAATGGTTGAGTTTGGTTGAAACAAGTTCAACCTCCTAGCCTATCCGTTCCATGCGTTTTACCATCTTTTATTGCCAATAAAAGGGGAATTATTTTGTGCATCCTGAGTGAGAGAGGAGTCTTCGGGGAAGAAAATTCTAGAGAGGGGGACACACTCTGGGGGTGAGAAAAAGTCTATAGAGGGAAGAAACTTGTTTGCTATGCAACTTTTAATTTTTTTATTTTTGGATGCCCACTTCAGATGGGATCTGAGTGAGTTGTGTGTAGACTGGAGAGTCCTCTACCCATGAAAATTTGTTTCATGAGGAAACTCCAAAGAGAGTGGGCATGAGAGAGTTTCTGGGTGTTAGGGATTTTGGTGTGTGTAAAACCCTAGAGTCAGGACTCAGGGTTTGGGTGGAGAGCTCGAGTGCTATGAGCATCAGATCGCCACCAAACTTTATACACCACCTCATCATCCTCTAATTACACTGATCTTCTAAAGTATTTGGATGATCAAGAGAAAGGTGATTGATTGATCGATCGAGATCAGCCATCGAAGGCCCCAGTAAGGAGCAGCACTTCGTTGAGCTGTCGAGAGGACAAAAGCTCGTATGGACCACACCATAGAGATCGAACAAGTGTGTGGCTATAGTACAACACTAGAGCATATTTCGATAGATTCAGATTATGGAGATTAGCTATCCATGCACAAGTATCGAGTTCTAACCTCGAATGGGTTAGCAAATATGATTTGCTGATCGATCACATTTAAATTTTAAATTACATATTAGCATGTCTAGATCCTAAGTAGGATTTTATGATTTGATCAATGCATGATAGGTTAATTTTTTATTAATCTAATGCTTCTACTGTAATAATATTCAAAAAATATTTTGAAAAGTATGCTAAAACCATGCATTTTTCTTCAATGGTATTAGCGCAAGGGTTGCTTGACATGTTCTAAATATGTCAATTAGAAAATTTAAATGCTTTCATATATGATATGTTAGATCTAGATAACTCAGTAATCGAGGATGAATGAGCCATCAAGTCATTTGGTCATAAGGGATAAGTATGGTTTAAAGTTCACTCCTCCCATTCAGTGGGGATCTCTTATGGTGGTAGGGGTGCCACCATGAACTCATTCATTAAGATGAATAGATAAAAAAATTTTAAGACTGTAATTATTTTAATTAGAAAGTTAAACATGAATGTGTTTAGATTGAGATCTAAAAGATAATTCATGGTTTAATTTTCATTATGCTTGATTTTTTATTTAAAACTAGCAATAGGTTGCTGTTTAAGAAATGAGCCGATCCATTTCTAAAATGAGTCAACCATTTGAAAAATAAAAAATAAATCTTTCAAAATCTAAAAATTATTTTTTAAATGCTGAATCCTAACCCATCAGCCTAAACTTAATTAAAAGAATTAAGTACTATTTATGAAATCTAGAATTATGAATTAAAGATTCTAAGACAGTCATAAGATAGTGGGTTAAGGATTAGATGAATTAGATCATTAATTGGGTTAAACCTATGGTTAGTTAAAGAATGGATTAATCTAGAGTAATTGATCAAATCTAACCAAGTGTTGAATTAGATTAGGTCAAGGACACTCTAGATTCAACTTTAATAGTTGTAGTTAGACAAGTCCATGTCTTTTAACTAGACCAAGATGGACTTGATTCATGGCTATGCGGTTAAGTCCGAAATTACTAGGTTGACTAGATTAAACCTCATTAACTGGTTGGTGTCTAAGGTTAGTTTGGTAGTCCAGACTAGTGGTTTCTATTAGGAGCTACTCGCACTGATTCAATCTTTAATGAGTTAATAGCATATCCCTTCCACTGATCTTACTTACCTGGCTGACATGATCGATTAGATTTGATTAGATCACTTAGTGATTCGAGCTGACCTATATCACTAGAAATTAGTTTGACTAATTTCAATCAGTAAGACTGAATTAGGTGCCCATGGACCTAAATTGATCCTAGTCCTCACCTATTGACTTGGTGAAGTCAGTGGAGGATTTGACTTGGTGAGTCAGTCGGAGAAATTGTCTATATCCTTTCTATCCTTAAATCATAATTAAGCTAAATTCTCTAAATTATTAGATCTTTAAAATAATAAAGTTATAGGGATAACCAAGTCATAGCCTTTCATTAAGGTGAATAGTAAAGAGTCCAATTTTCTAGATGGAATTGGAGATGCCTTACACCTAGTGTTCATCTGAATATTAGAATTACTATCCATCATATGATGATTAGGTCACACTCTCTTAATGGTGATTCAAACTAGCCAGAGCTTTTCTTGGGTTTGGTTATCATTGGTTTGATGCACCAAGTCAATCATGTTAATGGTTGGACCTAACCAACCTTTTCAATGGAGACCATAGTCTACTAAATTAGCTTTTGGGGCAAAACCTAATTACTAAAAATTATTTGGAGAAATAACTGGTTGTGAACTCTACTTGTAGATGCACGCAGGTTAGCCTGAGCTTTTCTGAGCCCGTCTGTAGTCTATGATAGATTCCAGTACCCACTAAGGAGTTAGTGTATTTCTTAAATTGGAGGTAGAGGCCATCAATTCATTAAAAATAGTGGAAGGATCTGTCGACTAAAGTTCAAATCTTTAGGATTAATTAATTCAAGTATTAATTAGGTTTCATATTTTTCTTTTAGATAATAAATATGGCTAGAGTAGTTAACTCCGTTCACTGTTGAACCAAGCATTTAGGACCTAAGAATGAGGAGTCTAGTGTTGACTCTAATCGGCAGACTCGAAGAGAAATTATCCTCTTGATTCAAAAGATAGAATAGGAGAAATTAGCAAGTGTTACTGGTCAAGTCTATTGTATGATAACACCTTAACATTTCTCCATATGTGATACATCTACCTAAGTATTAGATACGGAGTCATATATATTTCATTGCATAGACTTCAAATTGGTAGAAAGTTTAAGAATAATGATAGATTCCTTAATATTGGAATGGAAGTAAAGTTCCAATCCTAGCATTCGAAACTCTTGAGCTATTTTTCAAAAATAATAATATTATTTTAAGTAACTGTCACCATTATCTATCTTTTTTTATGAACATAATATCTGTTGGGCTTTTGGCTCGGATGGTTATTATTTGTCAATAAAGAAATTATTGTGATATCTCATTATGAATGGTATTACAGTAATGTAAGGATAATTAAGAAATAATTTTATATTTTATCATAGTCTCTTAGTGTAATGTACACGCCAAATAAATGCTCAAACTAGATAATGTCACTGATGCTTATCTTTGGCACTGTAGGCTCGGTCATATAAATAAGAATAGGATCAATAGGTTAGCATAAGAGAATATCCTTGACATCCATGATTGTGAATCATTGAATACTGTGAGTCCTGTCTTTTTGGTAAGATGCCAAAATCACTCTTTACTAGAAAAGGTGAATGAGCCACTAAGCTTCTAAACCTAGTACATTCTAATTATGTGGACCTATGAATACATGTGCTAAGGTGGGTATTACTACTTCATTATATTTACTGATGATTATCTAGGTATGGGTACGTCTATCTTATGAAAAGTAAATCTGATTCATTTGAAATGTTCAAACGATATCGAAATGAGGTGGAGAATAACTTGAGAAGAGTATTAAACTCTTCGATCTGATTGAGGAGGTGAATACTTTCCATTGAGTTTTTGACATATCTAGGAGAGATGAAATTCTCTCTCAATGGATACCTCCTAGAAACCACAGCATAATGGTGTATCTGAAAGGAGGAATTGGATCCTGTTGGATATGGTTCAGTCCATGATGGGGTTTGCAAGTCTGCCAATTTCATTCTAGGGTATACAATCGAGATTGTTTATTTTATTTTGAATAATGTTTTGAGCAAGTCTGCCGCAAAAACTCCATATGAGATATGGACTAAGTGTAAGGCAGATCACTGAT
>QRFJ01000547.1:146613-185610 GCA_006176705.1 Cocos nucifera
GAAGCCTTGAAGTCCGAAATAGAGTCTATGAAGATCAACGTGTATGGACACTGGTTGATCCACCTAAAGGAATAAAATTTATTGGATGTAAATAAATTTTCAAAAGAAAATGAAATGTATACGAGAAGGTAGAGACCTATAAAGCTCATCTGGTTGCTAAGGGATCATCAGCATTATGGCATTGACTATGGTGAGATGTTTTTTTGATGGCAATGCTCAAGTCCATTTGGATCATGCTTGTGATAGAGGCATACCTAGACTATGAGATCTGGCAAATAGATGTGAAGATAACTTTCCTAAATGGAGAGTTGGACGAAGAAGTGTATATGATACACCTGAGGATTTCACATCCACAGATGAGTCCAAGGTGTGCAGGCTTTAGAGATCCATCTATGGATTAAAGCAGGCAACTCGAAGTTGGAACATGCATTTTGATAAGGTAATCAAAATTATGGCTTCATTAAGAATGGAGAAGAATCTTGCATGTATAAATGGGCTAATGGTTTTGTAAATATATTTTTGTATTGTATGTCGATGACATTCTCTTGATCGAAATATCTCTTTTTCCATATGAGATATGGACTAAGTGTAGGCCGACACTCTCTCACCTTAGGATTTTGGGATGTCCAACTTATATAAAATGTTTGCAACCAGAAAAGCTTGGACCTAGATCCAATAAGTGTTTGTTTATAGAATACCCCGAAAAAACTAGGAGTTATTACTTCT
This sequence comes from Cocos nucifera, assembly GCA_006176705.1. Lineage (NCBI taxonomy): Eukaryota > Viridiplantae > Streptophyta > Magnoliopsida > Arecales > Arecaceae > Cocos > Cocos nucifera. Next base: position 147,340 of record QRFJ01000547.1, read on the forward strand.
ATCTTGTTGAAGAACAAAAGATGTTCATCAGCAATAGGATAGTCCTTTTGGAAAAGAAGTTTCTTATGAAAGGAACAGCCACCTCTAATATTGAGCTTAGTGAAGTTCGATAGGTGGAAAAATCGATACATTCTAGTAAACCTATAGAACTAGATTTGATAAGATCAAACCTAGAGCCCATTGAAGTGGCATCAAAGAGATTCGATAGAGTACCATATCAGCTGGATAGATATTATGGTTTTTTGATCCAGGATGGTGATTCTATTGAACTTGATGAGAACGATGGGGATCCAATCACCTACATGGATGCCATGCAGAGGTCTGACTCCAATAAGTGGCTGGAAGCCTTGAAGTCCGAAATAGAGTCTATGAAGATCAACGGTGTATGGACACTGGTTGATCCACCTAAAGGAATAAAATTTATTGGATGTAAATAAATTTTCAAAAGAAAATGAAATGTATACGAGAAGGTAGAGACCTATAAAGCTCATCTGGTTGCTAAGGGATATCATCAGCATTATGGCATTGACTATGGTGAGATGTTTTTCTGATGGCAATGCTCAAGTCCATTTGGATCATGCTTGTGATAGAGGCATACCTAGACTATGAGATCTGGCAAATAGATGTGAAGATAACTTTCCTAAATGGAGAGTTGGACGAAGAAGTGTATATGATACAGCCTGAGGATTTCACATCCACAGATGAGTCCAAGGTGTGCAGGCTTTAGAGATCCATCTATGGATTAAAGCAGGCAACTCGAAGTTGGAACATGCATTTTGATAAGGTAATCAAAATGTATGGCTTCATTAAGAATGGAGAAGAATCTTGCATGTATAAATGGGCTAATGGTTTTGTAAATATATTTTTTGTATTGTATGTCGATGACATTCTCTTGATCGAGAATGACATCCTTGCTCTATAGGGAATAAAGGTTTAGTTGCTGTTGCAATTCTCCGTAAAGAACTTGGGAGAAGCATCCTACATCCTAAGGATGAAGATCTATAAAGATAGATTTAAAAGGTTGCTTGGGTTGTCCCAGTCCATGTACATTGATACTGTGCTAAAGAGGTTCAATATGGAGAATTCTAAGAAGGACTATCTTCCGATAGGCCATGAAATTTCTCTCTCAAAGAGGGATTGTCCGACAACTCCTCAAAAGATAGAGCGTATGAGTAGAATATCATATGCTTCGATAGTGGATTCTATTATGTATGTCATGATGTATACGAGATCAGACGTGGCATACTCACTAGGGGTAATGATTAGATATCAGTCTGATCCAGGTGAGAATCACTAAAAAGTTGTAAAGATAATTCTAAAGTACGTGAGAAATACCAAGGATCAATGGCTCATCTATGGAGATACTGACTTGAAACTTATGGGATACACTGATTCTAGTTTTTTGTTAGATCACGATGATAGTAAGAGTGTGTTAATTTATGTGTTTATCCTAAATGGTTGAGCAGTCTGCTGGAAGAGTTTCAAGCAGCATAGTGTGGCCAATTATTTATGTGAGGTAGAGTATGTCGCAGCATCCGATGCTGCGAAGAATGCTGTGCGACTGCAGTGTTAGATATATGTGCCCTAGAAGCCAAAATTGGCTGACACTTGTAATACACATCTATGGGCAAAATTATAATTTTGACTAAAATCAATAAATGGGTTATTTTCTATCACATATGTGTATTTAGTGTCTGTGATACATCCTTTGAGTTAATGGTAATGATAATTCATATTTTCAAGAGTTGAAAATTTAAGACATGAATAATCATTATTAACTCATAAATTGCTCCTGACCATAGGATCATCACGAGGATGGTGATTGATCCGGAAGGTTGGTGTATAATCGCTTCTCTTTAGTAGATGAGTCTTGAGTCTACGGTGTGGAGACACCGGAGCGAGAGTACAGGTACTCGTTAGAGAACGAGGGCACTGAGCGTGACCACCTCGAGTAGTCATTAGGGAGTCTACCTTCTCGTCAATGACTGACTCGATGCTGCAGTAGTGTGTCTGGTTCTTTGACCTGAGATGCATCGGCAGTTCACCTTGAGGGTGTTATAGTTTGACTACACCATTACTCGGTCTCCTAGCCATATGGAACCCTGAGGTGTATGTTGGCTATAGCATGTTCATTGTAGGAACTGGATTGGCATCAAGATGGAATCTATCTACCTCGATGGTAGAGGAGCAGCCCTATGATAATCATGAGAATCAAGTCCAGAAGCCCATGGCCATGGCAGAGTGAAATAATAGAAAGAGTTTCTATTTAGATTTTCACATTGGACTCGAATCGAATGATTACATCATATGACAGAGACTAGGGTTTGACGAGTTTACCTTAACCCTAATCTGATCGGGGCTCAAGATAGAAGAACTTAATCACACAGGTAGCTGCACCAAGAGGTTCACATTTCAGCTCTGATGGGTTGCCACCATATACTGCTAGGTGTCACTGGTGGATTTTGGGAGCAATTAGAATGATTTAGATGATCGATCATTCTAGCTGTTCGAATCAGAAGAGTTCTGATCCATCGAAAGGAGTTTCGATGATGTCGATGATAGAGATCATGACATATCCCATTACCATACAGAACTGAACCTAACTGGGTCACACAAACAAGGGTTTGAATCTGGTGATCATCAATTGAACTGATCTAGTTCAATTGATCTGAATGAGATTCAATTAGGTTCAAGGAAATCGTGCTAGCACTCGATTGAACCTAACGTTCTTCTTTTGCTATCATAAATAAGTTGTCCTGTCTGAGCCAAAGGAGTTTGTGCTCAATCAGAGGCCTTCATATGGTCTGACTGGAGGTTGTCCAAGTCAGAAATAGGTTGTCTTATTTTGTAAGACATTACCTGCCATTTTTGGTCACCTGCCATTTCTTGTTCTTTGACTTTGGTCAAAAGTCTACCTTTGACTGGTCAAACGTTGACCATTGACACTTTGACTTTTGACCACATGTCATGCACCTATTGGAGAGCTGGTGGGGGCCTGTCCCCCTGCCAGAACCTGGCAAGGAGGAGGGCGCACGCCACCCTAGGCGTGTACCCAAGCTGGAGGCGCCTAGGAGTCCTTGTTGGACAAGGACTCCATCTCCTTTTTGGATTCCAATTAGAGTTCTTCTAAGAACCAACTTTGACTGGTCTTAGGCACCCTCTAAGGAGGAATCCAGGGGACTCTATTCCCACCAATCAGATTTAGATCTGATTTCACAAAGGGTTGTGATTGGTTGGGAAGAAGAGGAGTTGGATCACAGGTAGTCTATAAATAAGACCCTGCGCCCAACTCAAAGATTGATTGAAATAAGAGTTTCCATATGCCCCAAGGCTGCCTCTCCCCTCCTTCTCCATGCCAAATCACCTTCTCCCCTTGCTCTCCACGTCCAAAAGGAGTTTTGGATTTTGGTTGGTGCGATTCAAGCAAGAGAAAGGCGATCAAAAGCAAGAAGGCTGCGCTGCTGCAAAGGACGACTGCTGATCTTCAAAAGGAGTTTTGAAGATCCTCCAGATCAGATCCAGATCTAATTTTTGGAGACGTGATAGAGAAGAAGAGGATCTCCAGATCCTAGCCTGAGTGGATACCGGTAGAGGCCAGGCGCTTGCGTGGCTAGATCCAGAACCTTCCGCTGCATACAGGATCATCAACAGGGTAATAGGATTACCCAAATCAGGTAAATTAAATTTGATTTAATTTATCCTTATTTATTTTATTTATTAAAATAATATTAATCAGATTTGAAATATCCTAGATCTGATATAGATCAAAAAAATTTTTTTTTTAAAATATATCTCTTGATCTGATCAGATCTGAACGAACCTAGATCGGGAAATCAGGATTTCCCTTCAACTGGTATCAGAGCCATGGTTCTAAAAATGTTTAGATCTGATTTTAAATTTATTTTAATCAAAAAATAATTGATTTCAGATGTCACATGAGATGTGATCAGATCTGAAATCAGAAAAAATTAAAATTAAATGATTAGGATCTAAGATTAGAAGATATGCATGACTAGTTCTAGAATAGAATAGTTCTATAGAATAGTCTTGCATGTTTTCAATTTTATTTGATTAACCCATATTTTAGATTCATTTATTTACTATTTTTTGATATTATAATGATTATAATAACATCTAAAAAATAGCAAATAAAATTATTTAATTTTAAACATAATATGAGATGTGATTGATGCATGTCTAGACTAGTTGTAGAATAGTTCTACATAGTTGTCTAGATTAGGGTTTATTTTGATAAGATCAGTTTAAATCTAATTTTCAGATTATTATGAGATAATTTAGATCTAAAAACATGCATGATTCGATACATGAGATGTATGCAAAATATGCCATGATTAGATCTACTTTGTATATGAGATATATGATATAGATCTGATACTATTTTGTAGTATTGAATGTTCCTGATTAAGGCATTCCTCTTGGCCGTCCGGTCATAAGAATGAAGAAGGGTTTAAAGGCCCTCTCTTCCCATTCGATGGGGTGTTCTTATGACGTGTAGGGGTGCTGCGTGTTCGTCCTTAATCAGAAACCCAAAACTTACTTTCTGCAAAACCCTAGATCCTGAAACCCTAGGATTTATTGTGCATATTTTATTTATGAACCCTACTTAATTAAGAATTAAGTTTATGAAATATTAATTAGGATCTAAAATTGAGAATTTTAGATCTAAGATATATTCATAATACTGGGTTCGGGCTTGGGTAGCTCAATTAGGTCTAAGCGGTTGATCAAACCGAATCAAGAGTTGGTTAGATGGGATCAACAATGCTTAAATTGACCAGCCTAATAGGATTAAGTCTGGGTCAAGATCGAGTCACGATCAAGCAAGACCTAATTAGGCTCAGAGGTTAGAGTCTGGATTGTAGGCTAACCCAATTGGTTCTGACTCAACAATTTGGTGTCTAAGGTAAGTTTGGCACATACGACCGACTGGATTTTTAATTGGAAGCTACTCGATTTGAATGCATTCTTGTATGAGTTAATGGCATATTCCTTCCACCGGTCTCACTTACCTGGCCATATCTATTGACACAGTTCTGATCTGAGGTGGTCAATAATCCGAGCTAACCCATGCCACTAGGTTAGTCATAATTGTTATGACTAAGCCAAGTCTAGTTTAATGAGACCTGAATCAATTCTCCCTAAGAAAAGATTAAGTCTGAGGTCTTCCACCATTGTAGATGTGCGGGCCCTTCCCGGGGTTGATTGTTCTCGGCTGGATACAGTGGCTCAGTTGCACCGGGAAGATGCAACCATGTCTATTAGGCATTGGATGCTATGGGCTGGAGGATGAGTTGGGCTCAATATTCTGGATACGGTAAGAGACTCAATTAGAAACTCAGTCTATGCAAATGGTGGGTCTGACTTAACTAAGGAGTGGATCAATATTCCGGATACGGTGAGATTCATGAATTAGAGACCAAGTTTGGGTGCACCATGATTAGAGAATCATTGAACAAGAGTTGTTCACTCATTGGCTAACCCATCACCAATAACTGTTAGGTGAGGTGATGAGTCAGTTGGTGAGACCGCACCACCCACTAAAAATCATTAATCGTGAAGATTTTCGCATCTCTACAGAGGGAGTGTAGGGATCCAAAAAAATAGTGGGAGCTAATTTGTTTAAAAATAAAATCCCTAAACAAATTGGTCAAGTCAAAATTACAATATCTAACTAGAATCTTTGACTCTCTACAGGAAAATGTCTGCGTCCAACCCATTGGCACGTATCCTGGACACACATAGACTGACTCGGACCCAATTATAAAGATTGGCTCAGGAACTACAAAATTGTTTTGGATTCTGAGAAGTTAACCCATGTTTTGGATCAGGACCCTCCCACATTACCAGCCCGTCCATCTGTTGAACAGAGAGCATCTCTGAAAAAATGGATAGACGAAGATAATAAGGCCAGATATTACATGTTGGGCTCGATGTCTGATGAGCTCCAGCGCCAACATGAGGATATCGGGACTGCTCGCCAAATGTTGGCTCACCTGTAGGAGATGTTTGGTGAACAGAGTCGTGCAGCCAAATATCAAGTCACGAAATGACTTTTTAAGGCTAAGATGCATGATGGGCAGTCAGTCCAAGATCACTGTCTGACAATGATCAAGGACATGGAAGAGCTTGAGAAGCTCGGATGTGAAGTTGGACTTGGACCTGCAGAATGATATTATTCTGCAATCCTTGACTGATGCATATGGGCAATTCATCATGAATTACCACATGCATAAACTTCAGAATTCCTTGGTCGAATTAATGAATATGCTGGTTACCGCTGAGCTTTCTATGAAAGGTTCTAAAGGCTCAGTTCTTGCTATGGAATGGACTTCTTCCAAAAGAAAGTCTTATGGAAAAGAAAAAAAAGTCTGTGAAAAAGCAAAAGGTGGAAGGATCAAAGAAGAAGAAGGCAGAGCCGAAGAAGAAGGCCGATGTCAAAGGAAAGTGTTTCCATTGCAACAGCGACGGCCATTGGAAGCAGAACTGCCCTACTTACCTGGCCACCCTAAAGAACAAGAAGGAAGGTCCTTCTGGAGGTATGCTCATTATTGAGTCTAACCTTACGGTTTCTTTTGCATCTAGTTGGGTGCTTGACTCTGGTTCTAGTGCTCATCTGTGCACTTCTATGCAGGGATCTTGAGGATAGCAGGAGGCTGAGGGATGGAGACATGATCCTACGTGTCGGTAATGGAGCAAGAGTTGCTGCAGTAGCCGTGGGAACATACCCTCTTCGATTACCATCTGGTTTAGACTTAGTTTTGAAAGATTGTTATTTTGTGCCTACAGCTAGCAGGAATTTGATTTCTGTTTCATGCTTAGCACAAGAAGGTTATGTGATCACCTTCTTTAAGGACCATTGTAACATTCTTTATGAAAGAAATAAAATTGCAAATGGTTTCCTTATTAATGATCTTTATCAGCTACATATTGATGTACCTGTTTTAACTATCGAGCAAAATGTGAATGCCAAATGACCTAGGGATAGTCTAAATGATAGATATCTATGGCACCTGAGATTAGGTTCATATAGCAGAAGATAGGATCAACAAATTGGAGAAAAATGGGCTATTGAGTCCATTGACTTCCGAGTCATATCCAACTTATGAATCTTGTCTTTAAGGCAAAATGACTAAACTCCCTTTTGTAGGACATGGGGAAAGGGCCACAGATCTTCTTGCCCTAGTACATACTGATGTGTGCGGCCCATTTGATGTGCTGGCTAGAGGCAATTTTGTCTACTTCATTACCTTTACCGATGATCTATCTAGGTATGGGTATGTGTATCTTATGAGACACAAGTCTGAAGCTTTTGAAAAGTTCAAAGAATTCAGACATGAAGTAGAAAAACAAACTAGAAAAATCCATTAAGGTTCTTCGATCAGATCGAGGAGGTGAATACCTTAGCCAAGAATTCCTAGACTATCTAAAGGAAAAATGGCATAGTCTCTCAATGGACTCCACCAGGAACACCTCAACTCAACGGGGTTTCAGAACGGAGAAATCAGACTCTATTGGATATGGTTCGATCCATGATGAGCTTCACAGACCTCCCTGATTTCCTTTGGGGACACTCATTGTTAACTTCAATCTATCTACTGAATAGGGTTCCCTCTAAAACCGTTCCTACCACACCGTATGAGATATGGCATGGTAAGAAACCAAGTCTGAGTCATCTCAGAATTTGGGGTTGTCCAGCTCATGTCAAAAGACAACAAGCGGACAAGTTAGAGTTTAGGTCCTTTCAGAGCTCGATTCATAGGATATCCTAAAGAGTCATTAGGATACTATTTCTACATTCCAGAAGACCACAATGTGATTGTGAGTCGACATGCCATCTTTCTTGAAAAATAGTTTATTCAAGATAGCGGCATTGGAAAAGCAGATCAAGCTTGATGAGAAAGTCTCACAAGTGGAACGAGCTAAGGACCAAGTGGAACCAAATCAGGTTTGAGCCAATAAGAACACTACCTCCTCCACCTCGTAGATCGGAAAGAGTTTTCCGTCCCCCTGAAAGATACTTAGGTATTATTTCAGAGGAAAGTAGAGGAAAATGTTCCTCGTAGGTAATGGTGCTCATGGTGATGATCCCAAAACCTACAATGAGGCGATATCAGATATCGACTCCGAGAAATGGCTAGAGGCAATGCAGTCAGAAATTGACTCGATGCACTCAAACCAAGTCTGGACCTTGGTAGATCCACCAGAAGGTATAGTACCTATTGGGTGTAAATGAATCTTCAAGAGAAAGATTGGTGCAGATGGGAATGTGGAGACATTCAAGGCTAGACTAGTGGCAAAAGGTTATAGTCAATGCGAAGGCATTGACTATCAGGATACCTTTTCCCCAGTGGCTATGCTAAAATCCATCCGCACATTGCTTGCCATTGCAGCCTATTTCGATTATGAAATATGGCAAATGGACGTGAAAATGGCATTCCTAAATGGATATCTTGAGGAAGATATCTATATGGAACAGCCGCTAGGTTTCACATCCAGTGATACTGATCACAAGGTTTGCAAGCTGCAAAGGTCCATATATGGACTTAAGCAAGCATCTCGGAGCTGGAACACTCGTTTTCAATGATGTGATCAAAAAAGTTTGGTTTCATCAAAAATGAAGAGGAACCGTGTGTTTTCAAAAAGGATCAGTGGGAGCGCTGTTGTCTTCCTCGTATTGTACGTGGATGACATCCTCCTTATTGGGAATGATATTCCCATGTTGACGACAGTCAAAATGTGGTTGTCCAAGGAATTCTCCATGAAAGACCTAGGTGAAGCATCCTTTATTCTAGGAATTAAGGTCTATAGGGATAGACCGAATAGGATGCTAGGACTTTCACAGAAGATGTACATAGAGGAAGTACTAAAGAGGTTTAGTATGGAAAACTCTAAGAGGGGATTAATACCCTTCAGACATGGTATTCATCTTTCCAAGAAGATGTGCCCTAGCACACCTGAGGAAATAGAACGCATGAGCAAGATCCCTTATGCTTCTGCAATAGGGAGCCTCATGTATGCCATGCTATGTACACGACCTGATATAGCCCATGCTGTGAGTGTCACAAGCAGATATCAGTCAAATCCAGGTGAAGAACACTGGACTTCTGTGAAATGTATCCTTAAGTACTTGAGAAGAACTAAGGATATGATGTTGGTCTTTGGTAATGGAGAACTCCAAGTCCAGGGATACACAGACTCGGATTTCATGTCCGATATAGATGATCGAAAGTCGACATCTGACAGTCTGTTTGTGTGCAATGGTGGTGCTGTCAGCTGGAAGAGTTCCAAGCAAACCGTGATAGCAGATTCCACCATGGAAGCAGAATATATCGCTGCATCAGAGGCTGCGAAGGAAGCATTCTGGTACAAGAAGTTTGCTGCAGAAATTGGAGTAATGCCATCAGATGCCATTCCTCTATACTGCGACAACAATGGCGCCATAGCCCTTGCTAAGGAGCCAAGGTCTCACCAAAAATCCAAGCATATTGAGCGGCGATACCACCTCATCCGCGATTACCTCGAGAAGGGTTACGTCGAGGTCAAGAGAGTCAACTCCGCAGATAATGTGGCAGACCCACTTACAAAGCCGTTGGGCCAGCAAAAGATCGAAGCCCACCTTGAGAAGATGGGACTTAGACTTGTAGCCAATTGGCTTTAGGACAAGTGGGAGATTGTTAGATATATGTGCCCTAGAAGCCAGAATTGGCTGACACTTGTAATACACTTCTAGGGGCAAAATTATAATTTTGACTAAAATCAATAAAATGGGTTATTTTCTATCACATATGTGTATTTAGTGTCTGTGATACATCCTTTGAGTTAATGGTAATGATAATTCATATTTTCAAGAGTTGAAAATTTAAGACATGAATAATCATTATTAACTCATAAAATTGCTCCGACCATAGGATCATCACGAGGATGGTGATTGATCCAGAAGGTTGGTGTACAATCGCTTCTCTTTAGTAGATGAGTCTTGAGTCTATGGTGTGGAGACACCGGAGCGAGAGTACAGGTACTCGTTAGAGAACGAGGGCACTGAGCGTGACCACCTCGAGTAGTCATTAGGGAGTCTACCTTCTCGTCAATGACTGACTCGATGCTGCAGTAGTGTGTCTGGTTCTTTGACCTGAGGTGCATCGGACAGTTCACCTTGAGGGTGTTATAGTTTGACTACACCATTACTCGGTCTCCTAGCCATATGGAACCCTGAGGTGTATGTTGGCTATAGCATGTTCATTGTAGGAACTGGATTGCATCAAGATGGAATCTATCTACCTCGGTGGTAGAGGAGCAGCCCTATGATGATCATGAGAATCAAGTCCAGAAGCCCATGGCCATGGCAGAGTGAAATAATAGAAAGAGTTTCTATTTAGATTTTCACATTGGACTCGAATCGAATGATTACATCATATGACAGAAACTAGGGTTTGACGAGTTTACCTTAACCCTAATCTGATCGGGGCTCAAGATAGAAGAACTTAATCACACAGGTAGCTGCACCAAGAGGTTCACATTTCAGCTCTGATGGGTTGCCACCATATACTGCTAGGTGTCACTGGTGGATTTTGGGAGCAATTAGAATGATTTAGATGATCGATCATTCTAGCTGTTCGAATCAGAAGAGTTCTGATCCATCGAAAGGAGTTTCGATGATGTCGATGATAGAGATCATGACATATCCCATTACCATACAGAACTGAACCTAACTGGGTCACACAAATAAGGGTTTGAATCTGGTGATCATCAATTGAACTGATCTAGTTCAATTGATCTGAATGAGATTCAATTAGGTTCAAGAAAATCGTGCTAGCACTCGATTGAACCTAACGTTCTTCTTTTGCTATCATAAATAAGTTGTCCTGACTGAGCCAAAGGAGTTTGTGCTCAATCAGAGGCCTTCATATGGTCTGACTGGAGGTTGTCCAAGTCAGAAAAGGTTGTCTTATTTTGTAAGACATTACCTGCCATTTTTGGTCACCTGCCATTTCTTGTTCTTTGACTTTGGTCAAAAGTCTACCTTTGACTGGTCAAATGTTGACCATTGATACTTTGACTTTTGACCACATGTCATGCACCTATTGGAGAGCTGGTGGGGGCCTGTCCCCCTACCAGAACCTTGGCAAGGAGGAGGGCGCACGCCACCCTAGGCGTGTGCCCAAGCTGGAGGCGCCTAGGAGTCCTTGTTGGACAAGGACTCCATCTCTTTTTGGATTCCAATTAGAGTTCTTCTAAGAACCAACTTTGACTGGTCTTAGGCACCCTCTAAGGAGGAATCCAGGGGACTCTATTCCCACCAATCAGATTTAGATCTGATTTCACAAAGGGTTGTGATTGGTTGGGAAGAAGAGGAGTTGGATCACAGGTAGTCTATAAATAAGACCCTGCGCCCAACTCAAAGATTGATTGAAAATAAGAGTTTCCATATGCCCCAAGGCTGCCTCTCCCCTCCTTCTCCATGCCAAACCACCTTCTCCCCTTGCTCTCCACGTCCAAAAGGAGTTTTGGATTTTTGTTGGTGCGATTCAAGCAAGAGAAAGGCGATCAAAAGCAAGAAGGCTGCGCTGCTGCAAAGGACGACTGCTGATCTTCAAAAGGAGTTTTGAAGATCCTCCAGATCAGATCCAGATCTAATTTTTGGAGACATGATAGAGAGAAAGAGGATCTCCAGATCCAACCCAAGTAGATACTAGTAGAGGCCAGGCACTTGTGTAGCTAAATCCAGAACCTTCCGCTGCATACAGGATCATCAACAGGATAATAGGATTACCCAAATCAGGTAAATTAAATTTGATTTAATTTATCCTTATTTATTTTATTTATTAAAATAATATTAATCAGATCTAAAACATCCCAAATCTGGTATAGATCAAAAATTTTTTTTTTGAAATATATCTCTTGATCTAATCAGATCTGAACGAACCTGGACTGAGAAATCAGGATTTTCCTTCATGCAGAAGTTCAACAGTGAGTTGGGAGTGGCATCCTCCTTGGATGGTCCAATTCTGCTATACTTTTATAGCATTGGAACCATAGCTCAAGCGAAGAAGCCGAAGGCACATCAGCACACCAAGCATATTCTACGACACTATCACTTTGTACGAGAGATCATGGAACGAGCTGACATCAAGCTTCAGAAGATTGACGGAAAAGAGAATGTGGCCAACTCCTTTACTAAGGCTCTTAGAATCAAAGAGTTTGACAATCACAAATGAAAGATGGGTATATAATACTATTCTGAGTGGCTTTAGTCTAAGTGAAAGTTGTTGGAAAACGTATCCTAAAGCCAATCATCTAGGTTGTAGATGGTTGAGCTAAATGTAATTGTACTTAAATTTTAAATAAATAAAATTATTATTTTGGCATTTCATCATTCTTGTGCATCTTCCTGTAATGAACTCTTCTGAGATGGTCCTACAAACTATTTAGACTCGATAAAGAAGGATTTATCATTTAATCCTTAAAACTAGTTCACAACCAAATGATTCGCTGTTACCCAAGATGACAATGTATAGAGTGTAGGTTGCTGTATGCCACAAGTGTTGGTTGTCCTCTTAACCAAGAAGTATGAAGATACTATTAGGGCATACAGGTGAAGTGAGGGGTATATTTCATTGAACATGATCCAACTATGGAGCTCTCTACTGTCAAGAGTTGCTCGCGAAGGATATGGGTATAAATATCCCTTAGACCTGAGATCACCATGGTGACTTGCAAGCAACTCAGTGCACAGGTACTGGATTACTTGAATTTTTAATTTAGAGATGGAAGGCTATTGGGTGCAGTCAAGTACTTATGAAGTCGATACGTGAGTCAAGATGGGATTGACCTCTTCTAGTGTTGGAGTAAGTGCATCATTTCAATTTAGCAAAGCCTCAGTCAGGATGGTCCATGTGATAGACACTGAATTTTGAAATACACTATGGACGAATTTTAGGGTTGGCAGTAAATTCTAGATCATCTTTTGTAAGCATCGAGGTCAAGGGGATGAATTATATGGTAACCATATACCACAGGTTCATCATTATTGCATTATGATTTTTTGACCTATCTATACATTGGGATACCATTGCTAGATGGTCACATCGATTGGTACAAGAAAATTAGTTCCTATGCTAATGGCTTATGATTCAAACCTATGGGATCACACATAATAGGAGTTCCTACTTGATCTAATGATTGATCAAGAGTTCCAATGGTCTGGGATTTTGTGGTCAAGAGTCCCACTAGATTGGAACTTTATGATCAGGAGTCCCACTAGACTGGGACTCTACCTTTGTGGGTTCCACTACACTGAAACTCAGAGTCTTACTTATTTGGAACTCTCTAATTAAGAGTCGTACTAGTCTAGGACTCTATGATCGTGAGTTTCATTCGTTTGGGAACATTGGGTTCAAGAGTTCCCACTGGTTTAGGACTCTTTAGGAGTTTCATGTTGATGGGACTCTATTATGGCCCAAACATCCATCCAATTGGAAACTACTATATTTATTGAAATGATTAATTAGCAATTTGATTGCTAATTAGCTAAATTTGATTGGAGCGATGAGGGATTCAATCAAGTCCGATTGAATTTGATTTCGATTGGATTTGATCACGATTAGGATTATGTGATGACCTAATCGCTATGGAAAGATTTGATCCTAATTTGATCAAGGGGCTGGATCTAATTAATTTTTAATTTAATTAGAAATTAATTACTTTAGGTTAAGCTTAATTTGGTTGGGTTTGACCTAGTCTAATTGGATCTATATTAATTGGATTTAAGTTGAAACCAATTTGGATCAAGGTCAAATGAGATTTGAATTCAAACTCTTCCATACGTGCCTACCATCTTTGACTTTATCCACAGCATTTCTCCATGCCCCTTTATTTTTTGCATGTGAGTTTTTCTCATGCAGAGGAGAGTCTTGTGCCCTCCATCTTTCTATCTTTGAGCTTGGATCCAAGAAGTTCGATTAGGATGAATCACTTAAATTTTGAATTCAAGTGTGTTGGAGGTTTGAAGTTAGTTCAAGCTCCCAAACTCCATGCCATTTTCCTTTTGTTGCCAATATTTTTTTGATTTCATTGGCACGTGCATACAGAAGGAGTGTCCTTCTGCATGTGAAAGAGGTGATAGGTGCATTTGAAATGGATAGACTTTTATTTAAATTCAAATGGTTGAGTTTGATTGAAACGAGTTCAACCGCTCCTTGCCTATCTGTTCCATGCGATTTACCCATCTTTATGTCGCCAATAAAAGGGGAATTATTTTGTGCATGCATGAGTGAGAGAGGAGTCTTTGGGGAAGAAAATTCTAGAGAGGGGGGCATACGTCCTAGAGTGAGAAAAGTCCTGAAAGGGAGAAACTTATTCCCTGCACCAACTTTTATATCTCACACCAACTTTTATTTTTTTATTTTTGGATGCCCACTTAAGATGGGATCTAAGTGAGCTATACGTAGATTGGAGAGTCCTCTACTCATGAAAATTTGTTTCATGGGAAACTCCAAAGAGAGTGGGCATGAGAGGATTTCTGGGTGTTAGGGATTTTGGTGTGTGTAAAACCCTAGAGTCAGGACTCAGGGTTTGGGTGGAGAGCTCGAGTGCTATGAGCATCAGATCGCCACCAAACTTTATACACCACCTCATCATCCTCTAATATACACACTGATCTTCTAAAGTATTCTGAGATGATCAAGGAGAAAGGTGATTGATTGATCGATCGAGATCAGCCATCGAAGGCCCCAGTAAGGAGCAGCACTTCGTTAGAGCTGGTCAGAAACCAAGAGCTCCGTATGGACCAACCATAGAGATCGAACAAGTGTGTGGCTATAGTACAACACTAGAGCATATTTCGATAGATTCAGATTATGGAGATTAGCTATCCATGCACAAGTATCGAGTTCTAACCTCGAATGGGTTAGCAAATATGATTTGCTGATCGATCACATTTAAATTTTAAATTACATATTAGCATGTCTAGATCCTAAGTAGGATTTTATGATTTGATCAATGCATGATAGGTTAAATTTTTAGATTAATCTAATGCTTCTACTGTAATAATATTCAAAAAATATTTTGAAAAGTATGCTAAAACCATGCATGATTTTCTTCAATGGTATTATGACGCAAAAGGGTTGCTTGACCCATGTTCTAATATGTCAATGCTAGAAAATTTAAATGCTTACCATATATGATATGTTAGATCTAGATAACTCAGTAATCGAGGATGAATGAGCCATCAAGTCATTTGGTCATAAGGGATAAGTATGGTTCAAAATTTTTCACTCCTCCCATAGCTCAGTGGGGATCTCTTAAGACTGGTAGGGAGTGCCGACTCATCGAACTCATTCATGATAAGATGAATAGCTAAAAAAAAGTTTTAAGAACTGTAATTGATTTTAATTTAGAAATGCTCTAAACATGAATGTGTTTAGATGTTCCAGATAGCTACAAAGATAATTCATGGTTTAATTTTCATTAATGCTTGGATTTTTTATTCTAAAGACTCAGCAATTAAGGCTTGAAACTCAAGTTATAAGAAAGTGAGCCGATCCATTTCTAAACATGAGTGAACCCAGTAATTTTTCAAAAATAAGTGTGCAGTCCAAACAGTGAGTTTTAAAGATCCTTCATTGCTATTCAAACACTCAATCAGCTATGCAATCAAGGCATCCTCAAGTGAAAGAAGAGAGCATTCATTGCTAAAGTCCTCCAATAACTCATCTTGTGCATCAAAGTCTCAAATCTACTCTTCAAAAGGAGTTTGCTTCTGTTTTAAATTTCTACATCCTGAAATCATTGTATTTCAAGTTTCAAAGGGCTGAAACTTGGGGGATAGGCTCATTCAAGCCTTGAATTAGATTTGTACAAGCCTAGGAGTGGCTTGGGGTTAGGTTTTGGTTGGTTAGCCCATAAAATCAACTAGATTTAAATTATAAGCTCGATGAAAATAATCTTGCTGTAATCTTAGAGATTATAGTGGAATTCTAAAGTGGAGTGCTTGAGAAGTAGATGTAGATATTAGGTTTGACACTGAACCACTATTAAAACTTTGAGCTTTTGTGGGTGTGATTTCTTCTTTTAGTTATTTTTATTTTCTGCACATCTAAATTTCTACATTTTCAGCATATCTATATTTAAGTTCTGCATATACACTTAGCAATCCAATAACTTTTAAAAAATCCAATTCACTGCCCCTCTTGGATTGTTCTTCTAGGCAATAAGTAGTATTAGAGTAGGTGCTCTTATATTGTTTGTTGTTCATCTAATTTAGAGTAATCGATCAACATGGCAACCTAATTAAATATCTCTCTAATGGAAGGGCAGTCCATAAATAGGCCTCCTTTATTTAATGGTTCTAACTACACATATTGGAAGGCACACATGCGTATATTCATTCAAGTACTAGATTATGATCTATAGAGTGTCATAATCAATGGAGACCACACTCTCATAATTAGCATTGAAGATAACATAATTCCTAAATCAAAAAGAAAATAGGACGAAAATGATAAGAAGTTGGCTCAATTGAATGCTAAAGCAATGAATGTGCTTTATTGCTTACTTGATGCCAATGAATTTAATTAGATTTTTATTTATATTTTAGCCAAAGAAATATGTGATAGACTTGAGGTTATCTATGAGGGTCCCAATCAAGTGAAGGAATCCAAAATAAATATGTTAGTGCATAAATATAAACTTTTTAAAATGGAATCAATTGAAAGTATTATCAAAATATTTATATGATTTACTAATATTATAAATGAACTCAAAAGCTTAAAAAAATCATACACTAATAGTGAACTTATAAAAAAAATTCTTTGGTCCCTTCCTTAAACTTGGGAGGTGAAGTTAACGGCTATACAAGAAGCTAAGGATCTCAATACCTTGCCCCTTGAAGAGCTTCTTAGTTCTCTCATGACATATGAGTTAGCCATAAAGCAAAACTTGAAAAATGAAGTTAAGAAAAAGAAAATTGTTGCCCTCAAGTCAGTAGCAAAGGAAGAAGATGAAGAAAGTGAAGATTCCAAGGAAGAAGATGATGATGAAGAGATGGAACTTCTAGCCAAAAAGTTTAAAAGATTTATAAGAAAGAAAAGACTAAACTTTAAGAGAAGATCCTTCTCCAAAGGTGAAGCTAATAAAGATCGAGAGAAAGACAAAGATAAGAAGCAGCCTACTTGTTTTGAATGCAAAAAATTGGATCATTTCAAGATAGAATGCTCTTTATTGAAGAAATCCTCCAAGAAAGTAAAGAAGAAAGCAATGATGGTAACATGGAGTGATAGTGAAGATTCAAGTTCAGATGAAGAGGGACAAGAAATAGTCAATTTATGTCTCATGGCTCAAGAGGAAGAGCTAACACTTGACACTCAACAGAATTTTTATTTGATGAGTTGTAAGAAGTATTTTATGAATTGCATGATGATCTAAAAAAGTTAACCTTGAAAAATAAAAATTTAAAATCAATCAATTAAAATCTAATCAAGAAAAAAAATATTAAGATAAAAGAATATTATTTTTGTAAAAAACTAGAACCTAAAGAAAGAACTTGAAAAATATAAACCTATAGTTGATAAGTTTACATTAAGCTCTAAAAAATTATAATTATTACTTAATAATCAAAAAGCTACCTTTGACAAAAAAAGGAATTAATTTTAGAAGTCAAAAAAAATAAAATTTTTTAAAGAATTTCTTTATAAATGATCCATCTTCGACTTCATAAAAATCAATATATTTTTGTTGTGGAAAAATTTGACATAAACCCTATGTTTGCAATTTTATAAAAATGAAAA
The DNA here is from genome assembly GCA_006176705.1 of Cocos nucifera. Lineage (NCBI taxonomy): Eukaryota > Viridiplantae > Streptophyta > Magnoliopsida > Arecales > Arecaceae > Cocos > Cocos nucifera. Next base: position 165,144 of record QRFJ01000547.1, read on the forward strand.
ATAGTCTAAACATTAAAAAGGTATGGGTTCTCAAAAGAATCATCGTTACTAACCTCAAAAGACCCAAGATGACTTAGGTACCTAAAATCTCTACCTGATTTTGTTGGGAAATGTTTCCTAAAGCCAATCATCTACCATCCTAAAGCCAATCATCTAAATGGTAGATGATTGGAATTAGTTTATGAATTATCTAATAATAATAGTTATTTAATCGGTTCATCATAAATGTTCTATCTTCCTTAAATGAACTCCTAAATTATGATGAAGTCCTTAGAACCACAATCAATCGATAAAGAAGGATTTATCGGATGGTTCTTAAATTATTCATGATCAAATGATAAGTTATTAATAAGGACAATAACTTATCGAGTGTAGGTCGCTGTATGCCATATGCATTAGTTGTCCTCGTAATCAAGTAGTATGGAGACATTGGTATGGCATCTAGTGAGATGTAGGAGTACATCTACATTGAACATGACCAATGTAGCACTCTACTATCAAGAGTAGCTAGCTAAGGCCAATGGATATAAGTGTCCCTCCGACCTAAGATCACCATGGTGACTTGTAAGTAACTCACTGTACTTTGTTGTCGGACTGTCTGCATTTTTAATATAGATTTGAAAGATTTTTGGATACAGTAAAGTACTTATAAAGTCAGTGTGTGAGTCAAGATGGGATTGACTATTCCTAATTAACTTTAGGAAGAGAATGACTTGCTGTGTTTTAATTTAGCAAAACCTAGGCTTGGGTAATCCTCATAAGGTGTCAAGGGATTTTCAAAATTTTGAGACACAATAGAGATGACTTGTATGAGTATTTGATAATATACTCGAAGTCATCTTGAGCATTATTGGTCATAGGAATGAATTATACGATAACCATGGGCCAGGGTTCTAAGAATGTTGCTTTACATACATTCGACCTATCCGGATGTTGGAAATCATTGCTATATGGTAACTTCGATTAGTATAAAAATTGGTTTCTGTGCTACCAGCTTAGGTTCGAACCTATGGGGTCACATATATTAGAGCTTGTAACTTGATCAGATGGTTAACCGATGATTGAGAAATATTTCAAGGTCAAACATTCAATACGATTGATGTTTGACCTAATGCAAGTGTTGCAGGAGGATTGATTAGCAATTGGATTGCTAATTAGCTCAATTTGATTGAGCAATCGGCTGAGATCAAGTCTAATTGAATTAGATTCAATTAGAATTGGTTTGGACTTAATTGGGTTGGGTCCAATTGATTTATTGGATAAGCCAATTGCAAAGGAAAATCAATTCCTAGTTGGACTAGGATTTAAGTGCAACTAATTCCAAATTGACTTTGGATTTAAATCAAAATTAAATATAGTTTAATTTGATTTAATTAGGCTCCTAATTAAACTAGTATCACTCTCAATTAGGTTCATTTTATCTGATTTAAATTATTTTGATTTAGGTTCAAAATAGTTTTGACCTAGTCAAACATAAAGAGTCCCAGTTGGACTGGGACTCTCAACTAGGACTCTCACTCTTCCCTTGCGCCAATGGTCCCACACCCTAATATTTAATTCTAGATTTTTTTTATATTATTTTCATGCCTAAGAAATGATTTCTCACACCCCATTATCTCAGGAATTGGATTTAAATTTGATTTTGTCAAAATTAGAAGGAAGTTGGAAATTATTTCCTACGTGGAAGAGTCTTCTTTGATCCAAACTCCTCCCTCCCTTGTGCGCCAACTCTACCCATGCCTCTCTATCTTATTCCACCCTTTTTCCCTTAGTTTTGTATATGAGAATCAGTGGTTACATAAAAAAATAAGTGGGAGGGGCGTCCAAGAGTTGGACGCCCCATAGAAGTCCTCCTTTAACTAGGTTTTGATCTAGTCTTGCAATAAAAGATGGATGCCTCTTATGAGATGGTTTTAGAATTTGAAAAATCTTTTAAAAATTATGAAAAATTATAGGAAATGGGGGAGAAGGCTTGGAGAATTTGTGGCACCAAGATTCATGGAGAAGAGCCTTCAATTAAGATATCAAAGGTTGATGTCTTGAAGAGATAAGGTAAGAGAAGATTGTCTTCTCTTATATTTTTCTTTAATTTTTATCTCTTTCTACTTTGTTTATAATTTTTGTATGATAAAAATCTGAGAGAGAGAAAATTTTAGTGTGGGGATGAGTGCTCCAAGTTGTTGGGGCATGGTGTTAATTTTTGGACATGATCTGATCATGTCCTGATGTGAGAAGAAGAAGAGAAGAAGATCTTCTCTTAGGATTTCTTTGAGAACCACCCTCTTTTCCTTATTTTTGTAGGATTTTTGTATGAATAAAATCAAAAATCTTAGATCTAGAAACTTAGGAAAAATTCTAGAGGAGAAGGTCTCCTCTCATCCTAGCATAAAGATGTTTTTAGGACATCAACTATTTATGTCTTGAAGAAGAAGATTTATCTTCTCTTAGAATTTGTTTTTTCTTGATTTTATTTTTTGATTTATGGGAGATCCAAGGGTTGGATTCCTCCCTTGTTCCTCCTCATCTTCTTCATCTCTTGGAGTATCCAAAAGATTCGAAGAACATGTATTTGATTAACCATCAGGAGAAATCTATGAGAAGCTAGCACTTCGAGCGGATCTTCATTCGACAAACCTTCGATTTGTGTTGCAGGTTCGTGTGGATCACCTATAGAGGTCGGATGCTTGTGCAGCTCCAAAGGCAACAACGTATTCAATCATGGAGTTCTCGACCTATGCAAAGGTAAGAGATCTGATCTCTTGGTGACCTAGATGCGATCTAGGGTTAGATCTAAAATTATTCTAGATCTAGATATTGATATGATCAATACCACTTATGATTAATTTAATTTTAGATTTATATTTACATCATAATATGTTATAGATCCTTGATGTAGGGTTTTATAATTTGATTACATGCATGTTGTAGATTAAATAGTTTAATCTATGTCTTTTGCTGCTCTATATTTTGAAAAAGTTTTGAAATCTATGCATGAAACCCTACATGTTTCTCAATGGTGGTATCAGAGTATCTAGGTTCTTTTATAACATGTTCATGTATGCTTAAGAATAAATCTAAAAATTTAAATTAATTAAAGATCGCACATACTGCCATAAGGTTGTCCTATTGTAAGGTTAACCCCTTACAATGAAAAGGTTGTCCTAGTATGTGTTGATCTGAATCTGAATCATAAATAATTTAGATTAGATCTAATAAAATTTATGATTTAATTTTTTAATTTAAATTTAAAATTAAATAGATATTTAATCTATTTTAGATTATTTAGATTAGATCTAAATAATATCAAGATTGCACATACTGCCATAAGGTTATCCTACTGTAAGGTTTACCCCTTACAGTGGAAAGGTTGTCCTAGTATGTGCTGATCCGAGAAACCTAAATTATAAATATGTTAGATGAGATCTAAAGTGATTTATAATTTATTTTTAAATTTTAAATCTAATTTTAATTGATTTATTATCTAGTCTATATGATGTATTTTGTGTTTAGATCTAGATCCTTTTATTGCATATGTTGATATATAATTTTTGTTTTGAATCTAGAATGTATATGTATGATATATTTGTTTTGTAGAATTTAAATTAAAAACTTACTTTCTGCAAAATCCTAGATTCAAGACCCTAGGATATGATCTAAATAATAAAATAAATCAGATCTAAAACCATGTATTATGATTCAGTGTAAATTATTTATAATTTAAAAATATTTTAAATAAAAAAATTAGAAATTGGTTCTGTGGTTCTATAAACCCAAACTTTGAACTTAATGAGAATTAAGTGATTGTTTAGGATCTAGGTTTATGATTTGAAGATCCTAAGGTAATTTCACAAAACTTGGGTTAAAGGTTAAATGGGTTAGTTTTGATTAGGTCATTAATTGGGTTAGACCTAGGGTTAGATTAAATATGGACTTAGTTAAGAAATTGATCAAACCTAATTAATAGTTAATTAGGATTAGATCATTTTTTTTCTATAGATCAATTCAATAGTTGTAGTTGATTAAAGTCCATATATCTAACAAATGGACCTGATCGTGGCTCAGTGGTCGAGCTCGAGTCTTTAGATAGACCAAATCAAAACTGACAAATCAATTAGGGTCTAAGGTAAGTCTAGCATTTCAAACTAGTGGTTTTTAATTAGCAGCCCGCTTACTTGGCCATTTCTAATGGTGTCTAAGGTAAGCCTTGGTAGACCCTCCCACCGATCTCACTTACCTGGCCAATGTAGTTATTCAGATTTTGATTAGGTTGCTTACTGATTCGAGCTAACCCATGTCACATAGGAAATCAGTGAGATCGATTTCATTCAGTGAGACTGATATAGGTGCCCATGGACCAAATTAATCATAATCCTCATTAGTGACCTATGAAGTCAGTGGAAAGACCTGACTTGGTGAAGTCAGTAGGAGCAAATTGGTTCATGTCCTTTCTATCCTTAAATCACTAATAATTTAAATTCTCTAAAATTATTAGGTCCTTAAAATGATAAGTTATGGAGATAACCGAGTCATAGCCTCCCATTAAGGTGTTTGATAATGAGTCCATTAACTTAATAATCATTGGAGGCCCATAGGCCTGGTGCTTATTGACTAATGGAATTTTCATTCATTATATGACGATTTAGATATGTCTCTCTAATGGTGGTTAGGTTGACCAACCATAGTTGGACTTAATCATTCGTTAGTTAGATGCACCAAGTATACTAATGTTAATGGTTGGACCTAATCGGATCCTTACAGTGGAGGCCCTAGCCTACTGATTAGATTTTTGGGGCAAAATTAAATTACTAGAAATTGTTTGGAGAAACAATTAGTTATGAACCTATCCTTAGATCTACATGGGTTGACCAACCATAGTTGGACTTATATGTAGCCTATGTGGATTCTAGTACCTACTAGAAAATTAAAGTATTTCTCCGAATTAGAGGTAGAGGTTACCAATTCGAATAAAATAGTGGGAGAACCTTTAGACTAAAGTCAAAGTCTTTAGACTTAATATAATTCATATACTTAGGTCAATGCTCTCTTTTCTCAAATTAAGACTAAACCCTAATTGCTCCTATCACTGTTAGACAGTGATAACTTATGAGATCCAACTTTGATAATTAGTATCGAGAGTTGAATTTAATTCAGCAGTATGAATGAGTTTGTACTGGAGCTTCTAAGCCCTGTCAAAATAATTAGTCCAAGGTTAACCCAAATCAGGCAAAGTGCTTCTAATGTTAGAAGCAGGGTCATAGGAAGAAGAATTATCTTACTTGACATGACCATAATAGGTTGAATAAGAAAAAGGAGCAAAAGTTGCTCATTAAAGATGTTATATGATAACATCTTAAAATTTCTTTAAATAATTCTACTATATGGGTATTAGATGCTGGTAGTCTTATGCAATTTGTTGCAAAGACTACAAGTGGGAAATTTGAAAATGGTGAGAAATACCTGAACATTGGGGATGGAAGTCTTGTTCCAATTCTAGCTTTAGGATTTATCAAGCTTATTTTCATTAGATGTCAATTTGAGTGATTATCACTATTGTCCATCATTTATGATAAATGTGATCTTTGATGGCCTTTTGGTCAGAGATGGTTATCATTTATCAATAAAAGAGATTGTTGTGATATTTTTATGAATAATATTACAGTAATACATTGATGATAAATAAATAATATTTAATATTTATACAACCTGTTAAGTATAATGTACACATCCAAGTTATATTATGTCATGGATATCTACCTTTGGCATTATAGGCTTAGTCATCTTGATAAGAATAGGATAAACGGGTTAGCTTGAGAGAAAAATCTCAACATCAATGATTGTGAATCATTGATTCCTGTGAATCTTGTTTTCTTGGGAAAATAATAGTCACTTTTCGCTGAAAAAGGTGGAGCCGATAAAGTTCTAAGTCTCATACATTATGATGTATGTGAACTTATGAACTTAAGTGCCAAAGAAAGATATTAGTATTTCATTACAGACGACCTATCTTCTGGGCATTGGTGCGTCTAGCCTGAATTATTTGAAATGTTCAAACGATTCAATAATGAAAAAGAAAAATAAATTGAAAAGGGCATTAAAACTCTTCAATCAGATCGAGGAGGCGAATACTTATCCAATAAGTTTGTGATATATCTAGGAGAGAATAGGATTCTCTCTCAGTAGATTCCTTTTCGGAACACAGTGTATCTAAAAGAAGAAATTGAACTTTGTTAGACATGGTTCAATCCACTATAGGGTTCACTTGTCTAGCTATTTCAGGGTTGTGCTCTTGTGGCTACTAGTTTTACTCTAAAATAGGTTATGAGTAAATCTATTGCATAGATTACATATGGGATATGGATCGGACATAGACCTAGACTCTCTCACTTTAGGGTTTGGAGTTGATCGGCCTATGTCATATATTTGCACACAGATAAACTTGGATTCTGGTCCAATAAGTATTTAAGGGTTATTAATTCTACTATGCTAAAGAACATAAGTTGTTCATCAGCAGTAGAGCATTCCTTTTGGAAATAAGTTTCTTAGAGAAGGAACTGATGCCTATCAAGTTGAACTTGAAAAAGTTTGATTAGTAAAAAAGTACCGATGTAATCTAGTAAACCTATAGAACTGGATTTGATTAGATCAAATCAGGAGCCTATTAAAAAGATCTGGTAGAGTACCACATCAGCTAGATAGATATTTCAGTATCTAGGTCTGGGATGGTGATCCTATTGAACTCGATAAGAACAACAAGGATCCGATCATCTATAGGGATACAATGCAGTGATCTGGAGCCACATGATCCAAATTGAAGTCCATGAAAATCACTATGTATGGACACTAGTTGATTCACCTAAAGGGATAAAATCCATTGGGTGTGAATGGATTTTTAGATGGATCAGAGTAGCATAGATGGGAAGGTAAAGACCTTAAAGTCCATTTGGCTATTACCTCAGAATTAGAACATACGTTTTGAACGTATGCCTTTATTATGAACAAAGACAAATTCTGCATTTGTAATTGGATAAAATATTATGTAGTGTTATTCCTTGTGTTGTCTGTGGATGAAATTCTCTTAATCGAGAATGACATCCCAGCATTGCGAAGAATAAAGATTTAGCTATCATCTTATTTCTCCATGTACGTGACCAGCTATGGTATACTCACTAGAGGTAGTGAGTAGATACCAATTTGATCCAAGTGAGAGCCATTGGAAGATTGTATAGACAATCCTTAAGTATTTGAAAAATACTAAGGTTCAGTGACTCAAATATGAAAGTACTGACTTAAAATATGTGGATGTTTTAATTTCAGTAAGAACAAGATGACAACTAGAGAATGTCAGCTCATACCCTAATTATAGGAGTAATCTGCTGGAAAGATTCCAAGTAGGATACTTTAGCCTATTCAATTAGTGATGTAGAGACATCGTGGCATATGATGCTACCATGTAAGCTAATAGTTGCTGAGGTTCATTAGCAAGATGGGACTGGCACCCTTCATAGATGGTCCAATCCTATCATATCATTGGAGCCATAGCTCAGGATAAAGAATCGAAGCACCAACATATTCTGCATCGCTATCACCTTAGATATTAGATCTAGGTGATGTCGACATTTGGAAGATCGATGAAAAAGAAGAACTTGACCGACCCATTTGCTAAGGCCTTGGAACTAAGGAGTTCTATGAACTCAAGTGGAAGATAGGATATTTGATATCATTCTGATTAGCTTTAGTCCAAGTGGTAGTTGTTGAAAAATGTGTCCTAAAGTCAATCATCTAAGTGGTAGATGATTGAAATTAGTATATGAATTATCTAATAATAATAGTTATTTGGCTAGTTCATCATAAAAGTTCTATCTTTCTTAAATAAACTTCTAAATTATGATAAAATCTTTAGAACCACAATCAATCGATAAAAGAACCACAATCAATCGATAAAAGAAAATTTATCAGATAGTTCTTAAATTGTTCATGATTAAATGATATGTTATTAATAAGGACAATAACTTATCGAGTGTAGGTCGCTGTATGCCATATACGTTGGTTGTCCTCGTAACCAAGTGGTGTGGATATACTGGTATGGCATCCAAGTGAGATGCAAGTATCTACACTGAACGTGATCAATGTAGCACTCTACTATCAAGGAGCTAGCTAAGGCCAATGGATATGTTCCCCCGACCTGAGATCACTATGGTGACTTGCAAGCAACTCACTATCTTTGGTGCCGGACTGCCTGTATTTCTAATATAGGTTCGAAAGATTTTTGGGTATAGTCAAGTACTTGTAAAGTCGGTGTGTGAGTCAAGATGGGATTGACCACTTCTGATTAACTTCAGGAAGAGAATGACTCGTAGTGTTTCAATTTAGCAAAACCAAGGCCTAGGTAATCCTCGTGAGGTGTCACGGGATTTGCAAAATTTTGAGACACAATAGAGATGACTTGTATGAGTGTGTTTAACAGCATACTCAAAATCGTCTTGGGCATTATTGGTCATAGAGATAAATTATACGGTAACCATAGGATAGGGTTCTAAGAATGTTGCTTTGCATACATTCGACCTATCTGGACGTCGAGAATCATTGCTAAATGGTAACTTTGATTGGTATAGGAATTGGTTTCTATGCTATTAGCTTAGGTTCGAACCTATGAGATCACACATATTAGAGCTTGTAACCTAATCAGATGGTTAATTGATGATTGAGAATCATTTCGAGGTCAAACATTCAATGTGATTGATGTTTGACCTAATGCAAGTGTTGCAGGAGGATTCATTAGCAATTGGATTGCTAATTGGCTCAATTTGATTGAGCAATCAGGCTTAGATCAAGTTTAATTGAATTATATTCAATTAGAATTGGTTTAGACTTAATTGGATTAAGATCAATTGGTTTATTGGATAAGCCAATTGCAAGAAAAAATCAATTCCTAGTTGGACTAGGATTTAAGTACAACTAATTCCAAATTGACTTTGGATTTAAATAGGAATTAAATATAGTTTAATCTGATTTAATTATACTCCTAATTAGACTAGGATCACTCTCAATTAGATTATATTTTATCTGGTTTAAATTAGTTTTGATTTAGGTTCAAAATAGTTTTGACCTAGTCAAACATAAAGAGTCTTAGTTGGACTGGGACTCTCACTCTTCCCTTACACCAATGATCCCATGCCATAATATTTAATTCTATATTTTTTTTTTATAATTCTCATGCCTAAGAAATGGTTTTCCACACCCCATTATCTCAGAAATTAGATTTAAATTTGATTTGATCAAATTTAGAAGGAAGTTGGAAATTGTTTCCTACTTGGAAGAGTCTTCTTTGACCCAAACTCCTCCCTCCCTTGTGCGCCAACTCTGCCCATGCCCCTCTATCTTATTCAGCTCTTTTTTTCTTGGTTTTGTGTATGAGAATCAGTGGTTACATGAAAAAATAAGTGGGAGGTGCGTCCAAGAGTTGGACACCCCATAGAAGTCCTCCTTTGACTAGGTTTTGACCTAGTCTTGCAATAAAAGGTGGATGCCTCTTATGAGATGGTTTTAGGATGTGAAAAATCTTAGAAAAATCATGAAAAATTAGAGGAAAAGGAGGATAAGGCTTGGAGGATTTGTGGCACCGATTAGGAAGAGATATTAAGTTCTTGAAGAGAACAGGTAATAGAATTTGTCTTCTTTATATTTTTCTTTTATGTTTCTCTCTTTTTATTTTATTTATGATTTTTATATGATAAACATCTGAGAGAGAGAGAGAGAGAGAGAGAGAGAGGATTTTGGTGTGGAGATGAGTGCTCCAAGTTATTGGGGCATGGTGTTAATTTTTGGATATGATCTGATCATGTCCTAATGCGAGAAGAAGAAGAGAAGAAGGTCTTCTCTTATGGTTTCTTTAAGAACCCTTCTTCTTCTTATTTTTGTGGGATTTTTGATGAACAAAATAAAAAATCTTAGATCTAGAAACTTAGAAAAAATTTTAGAGGAGCTCTCCTCTTGTCTTAGCATAGAGATATTTTCAGGACATCAATCATTAATGTCCAGAAGGAGAAGATTTGTCTTCTCTTAGGATTTATTTTTCTTTGATTTTATTTTTTGATTTATGGGAGATCCAAGGGTTGGATTTTTTTCTTATTCCTCCTCGTGTTCTTCATCTCTCAGAGTGTCCAAAAGATCCAAAAAATATGTATTTGATTAACCATCAGGAGGGATCCGCGAGAAGCTAGCACTTCGAGCGGATCTTCATTCGACAAACCTTAGATCTGTGTTGTAGATTCATGTGGATTACCTGTAGAGGCCAGATGCTTGTGCCGCTCCAAAGGCAATAACCGATTCAACCATGGAGTTCTCGACCTATGCAAAGGTAAGAGATCTGATCTCTTGGTGACCTAGATGCGATGTAGGATTAGATCTAGAATTATTCTAGATCTAAGTATTGATACGATCAATACCACTTATGTTTAATTTAATTTTAGATTTATATTTGCATCATAACATATTATAGATCCTTAATGTAGGATTTTGTAATTTGATTACATGCATGTTGTAGATTAAATAGTTTAATTTATGTCTTCTACTGCTCTATATTTCAGAAAAGTTTTGAAATCTATGCATGAAATCCTGCATGTTTCTTAACAGATTTTTGATTACAGGTATATCTTACAGCCAATAGAAAGAAAGAAAAATAGAATCTAGATAATGACTGCTCAAGGCACATGATAGGTGAAAAGGAATATTTCATCACCCTTGAAGCTAAAGAAGGAGGAATAGTGACCTTTGGTGATAATGGCAATAGACATATCATCAAAAGTGATAAAATATGTATCATTTCTTCTATATTTATAGATAATGTACTATTAGTAGATGGATTAAAGCATAATTTATTGAGTATTAGTCAACTTTATGATAAAAAATTTAAAGTTATTTTTGAATCACTCATGTACATTATCACTAGTCCTATTGATAATAGTATAGCTCTTATTGGACATAGGCATGAAAATGTATACGTAGTAGATTTAGATGACTCTTCCACAAAACGAAGCCAATGTTTAGTTGCAATGAATGCTAAGATCAATAAAAATAGTTGGCTATAGCATCGTAGGCTAGGACATGCTAGCATGAATTTGATTTCTAAACTAATCAAAAGGGATCTTATAAAAGATTTGCCAAAACTTAATTTTGAGAAAAATAAAATAAACTTAAAAAAAACCCCTTATGAACTTTGAAAAAATAAAAAAAATCAAATATTAGCTACTTTCATGTTATTAGTTGCAAATGCTTTGTTCTAAATAATAGTAAAAATAACTTGGGTAAATTTGATGCTAAATCTGATGAAGGAATTTTCTTAGGATATTCCACTTCTAGTAAAGTATATAGAATCTTTAACAAACGTACATTAGTTGTTGAAGAGTCTATGCATGTGGTATTTGATGAAACTAACAACTTACCTTCTAGAAAAGAGGATATAGCTGATGATGATGCAGAAATAATTAAGAAAGAAGTAAGAAAAATTACACCCAAAGAATTAACTACTCAAGATAAGAAAGAAGAGAAGAAAATTGAACCTAAAGATGAAAATCCTGATGATACTCAAACTCAAAGTCTACCAAAGAAATGGAGGTATGCCCTTGGTCATCTCAAAGATCAAATTATTAGTGATCCATAACAAGAGATAAGAACTCCTACATCTTTGAGAAATATTAATAACTATCTAGCATTTATATCTTAAATTGAACTAAAAACTATAGAAGAAGTTGAAAATGATCCAAACTAGATAAATGCAATGCATGAAGAATTAAATCAATTTGAAAGAAATAGAGTTTGAAGTCTAGTTGATAGACTAAGTGACCATCCAGTAATTGGAACCAAATGAGTATTTATAAACAAGCTAGATAAAATGAAATAATTACTAGTAATAAAGCTAGATTAGTAGCTAAAGAATATAATCAAGAAGAAGATATTAATTTTGATAAAATCTTTGTCTCAGTGGCTAGATTAGAAGCAATTAGACTACTACTTGCATTTGCATGCTTTATGAATTTTAAATTATACCAAATAGATATCAAAAGTGTACTTTTAAATAGGTACATAGTCGAGAAAGTATATATTGAACAATCACCTGGGTTTGAAAGTCATACATACCCTAATCATGTTTATAAATTACATAAGGCACTTTATGATTTAAAATAAGCCCCTAGAGCATGGTATGAAAGACTAAGCAAATTTTTAATTGATAATAAATTTTTTAAAAGAAATATTGATAAAACTCTATTTTTAAAGAAAAGAAATAAGAACTTATTGGTAGTACAAATCTATGTAGATGATATTACCTTCGGTTCTACTAATGAGAAGCTATGCCAAGAGTTTGCTAAGCTTATGCAGGGAGAGTTTGAGATGAGCATGATGGATGAACTGAACTTCTTTCTCAAACTCCAGATTAAGTAAAGTGAAGAGGGGATCTTCATTAACCAAACAAAGTATACAAGAAAAATTTTGAAAAAAGTTTGGAATGGAGAACTCAAAACCAATTGACACATCTATGAGCCCCTCTTGCAAGCCTGGTAAGGATGAAAATGATAAGAAAGTTGATACTAAATTATATAATGATATGATAAGATCATTGCTCTATCTTACTATAAGTAGATCTGACATTATGTTTAGTGTTTGTATGTATGCTAGACATCAATCTGATCCTAGAGAATCTCATGCTTTAGCTATTAAAAGAATATTTAAATATTTATCTGGAATGCTTAATGCTGGACTTATCATCTTTAGAATTAATTGGATATACTGATTTTGATTTTGCTGGATGTAAATTAGATACAAAAAGCATTAGTGGCACTTATCAATTTTTAGGAGTTAATCTAATTTCATGATTTAGTAAAAAATAACACTCAATAGCATTATCTATGGCTAAAGTTGAATATGTTACTGCTGAGAATTGTTGTGCTCAAATCCTATGGATTAAACAATAACTTAAAGATTTTGGCATAAAATATAATAAAATTTCAATAAGATGTGATAATACTAGTGCAATTAATCTAATTAAAATTCCAATTCAACACTCAAGATCCAAACATATTGAAATAAGACACCATTTCATAAGAGATCATGTAAAAAATAATGATGTGATGCTTGAATTTATTAATACAAAAAAGCAATTAGCAGATATTTTTACAAAATTCCTTAATGAAGAAACATTTAGCATAATTAGAAGAGATCTAGGAATGTGCTATTACTCAGATTAAGTCCAAAACTAGATTCTCTTGATCCAATAGCTCCCATATGGCTTAAAAATTACTTTACTGCTCTCTAAGGATTCTATCTAGTGAATTGGCTGATTGATTTAAAATTATGTTCTCTCTTTAAACTTTCACAAAGATCTCATATTTCATAAGACTATGGATTTATCATATCCAATTCTTAACAATTTCTCAATCAGATGTATCTATTGTTCTTTTATGAAAAACCAAGATTTCACACTACTTTAACATTCCAAAAATTTGGCATAAAATGACACATCATTGGCACATAAATGGCACATACCATAAAATTCAAAAATTTCTTAATTGATGGCACATTTTACTTTCAATAAATAGAAGAGGGAGGATCCTTGAAATCAAAATAATAAATCACTATAAAATGGATGAACTTCTACATCATCTAAATTTGCATTGGTTATAGATATGGAATGCTACTTTTTTCACTATGAATGCTTTTTGAATTTGTAAATGTTATGCATGAACTCAAAGGTTTTGTCATCATCAAAAAGGAGAAGAATGTTGCCCTAGGTATGATTTTGATGAATAACAAAATATTTGAGTCAATTTTTGATACTAACAACTTGGTTGGAATGTTTAAGACAAAGTTCAAGAAGAATAGAAACCCATTTCAATGATGATTCATGGTTGATTGAAAGAATGAAATAAAAGAAGCAGAAAGAGATCAAGCCAAATATTTTTAAATAGTATCGAGTCATGAACCAACTCAAAGAAATTTTAAAGATAAATTTAGCATGGTTTCAACATTTGGCACCGATCAGGAGTCGACTCTAGATTGGTAGGAGCCGACTCACGAGCATAGACAGGTACCATGCTCAAAACAAAAAGCTTTAATAAGAACTCTATTGTAGGAGTCGACTAGGAGCCAACTCAAGAAAAGCATGAGTCGACTCATCTCAGAAAAGGCACCAGTCCAAGAACAGAATGTTGAATTTTTCATCCTACAACTGGAGTTGACTCACGAAGTCCAGGAGTTGACTCTGGCATGCAGAACTGGCATGGGATAGAAATACAGAGAGTTAGAATTTTTCATCCTAGAGCTGAAGTCGACTCAAGACTTTGGGGAGCCAACTCCTGATTTTCTGACAGCCCCAACGGCTAGTTTCTATAACTGCCTAGATTTTATTTTGGATGCTCTAAATGGCTTTTTCTGATGTTCCAATGGTTACAAACCTATTTTTGGAGTTTCTAACTTGGATTATACGACTTCTAAGATCAAATTAAGGCTTGGAAATTTAAGATATAAAAGCAAGAAAGTGGAAAACATCAATAATTTTTCAAAAATAAGTGTGTTGTCCAAATAGTGAGTTTTAAAGATCCTTCATTGCTGTTCAACCACTCAACCAACTATGTAATCAAGGCATTCTCAAGTAAAAGAAGGGAGCATTCATTGCTAAAGCCCTCCAACAACTCATCTTGTGCATCAAAGCCTCTAATCTGCTCTTCAAAAGGTGTTTGAAATCTTGAAATCTTGGTATTTCAAGTTTCAAAAGACTGAAACTTGGGGGATATGCTCATGCAAGCCTTGAATTGAATTTGTACATGCCTAAGAGTGGCTTGAAATTAGGTTTTGATTGGTTAGCCTGCGAAACCAACTAGATTTAGATTGTGAGTTCGGTGAAAACAATCTTACTGTAATCTTGGAGATTATAGTAGAATTCTCAAGTAGAGTGCTTGAGGAGTGGACGTAGGTGTTGGGTTTGACATCGAACTACTATAAAAACCTTAAGCTTTTGTATGTGTGATTTTTTCTTTTAGTTATTTTTATTTTCTGCACATCTAAATTTTTGCATTTCTAGTATATCTATATTTAAGTTCTGCACATACACCGCAATCCAAAAATTTTTAAAAAACCCAATTCATGCCCCCCCTCTTGGTTGTTCTTCTGGGCAATAGTCGTACCTTAAGATTCGTGATCAAGATGATATTCTTGATCAAAAGCTTCAAGAAATGAACTGGTGGATCGAGAAACTCTACCACATCACCCCCACTCATCATGATGACATCTGCACCATCCATCCATTCTCCACCTAGATCATGTAGGAGCCTGTCCTTTCGAGCTTCAAACTTTCTCAGTTTGAGAGTTACGATGGGATCTTATATCCAGTCTATGGTGCACCTCGAAGCCTTCAGAACTATGATGCTGCTCTATGGTGCACCTAATGCCATTCTATGCTAAGCCTTCCCCTCTACTTTGAAGGAAGTAGCAAGGAACTCATACTCAAGCCTCAAATTGGGTACCATTTATTCTTTTGATCAGTTAAGCTATTAGTTTATAGTTCACTTTATTAGCAACCGAAGCAAGAGATGAGGTTCAGACTCCCTTGTCCACATTAAGCAGAAGGAAGGAGAGTCCATCCAGGCTTATGTTAGCCAATTTAACGCTACTGCTTTGGAGGTCCAAAATTTGAACTAGTTTGTTGCAATGGCCGCACTGAAGGGCAGCCTTCAGAAGATTAATCTCCTCTTTTTTCTGAAAAAGGTATCCCCAAGACTTCATCGACATGCTGGTCGAGCTGAATGCTATGCTCGAGCAGAGAAAGCCTTCAAATTGAAAGATGATGAAATCGCAGAAGAGTGACAAGCGGGCGAATCTAGCAAGCTCACCACTATTGAGAAGCTAGCCGCACTCTAGAATCCCTCCTGAGCATAGATGAGTCCGAACTCCACC
Organism: Cocos nucifera; assembly: GCA_006176705.1. NCBI lineage: Eukaryota > Viridiplantae > Streptophyta > Magnoliopsida > Arecales > Arecaceae > Cocos > Cocos nucifera. Next base: position 181,089 of record QRFJ01000547.1, read on the forward strand.
TCAAGCTCATTGATTGACAAGCTCGGACCAAAGGGTGCAGCAAAACTCCCCTCCTAGAAGATTTCACAACTACTCCCTTCTAAAGATCCAAAGTGCTGATGGAGATCAAAGAGCAGCTATCGAGGTCGAAGAAAATGTACACTTACCCAGCCAAGCGTAATCCCAACAAGCCTTGCCTCTATGATCATGACCATGGTCACCATACTGAAGAATAGATTCAGCTCCAAAATGAGATTGAGGAGCTAATCAGAAGGGGTCGGCTGGACCAATTTCTATAATGATGGTCAGAAAGGAGAAAGGATCAACTAAGAGCCCTACTACAACCAGAACCATCTCGAAGGGATGAGCTACAAGAAGACTGAGCCCCACTCGAATCATCAACATCATTTCTAGGGGACATCGATAGAAAGATACTAGTGGACTAGCAGAGCCAGTAAAGATACAAGAGGAATCCATCGCTTTTACTGAAGAAGATGCACAAGTGGTTCAATTTTTGCATAATGATGTGGTTGTAGTTACTTTAAATATTGCTGACATGTACGCTATGTCTTAATTGATAATGAAAGCTTAGTTGATCTCTTATTTTACGATATTTTCTCTAAAATGTCTATACCTGATAGTTGCCTGGGGCCTATGAATTTTCCTTTGCTCAGATTCACTGGCAATGTTGTGCTAGTTGAAGGAATAATTACGTTGTCAGTCGTGGCAAGTCGATATCCAAAGCAGTCCAAGGCTCAAGTTGATTTTCTGATGGTAAAGGCTCCCTTCGCCTACAATGCAATTCTTGGCCGACCTAATTTGAATGCACTTCGGGCCATGGTCTCAACTTACTATTTGAAGATAAAGTTTCCAACAAAACATGGGATCGGAGAAGTTAGAGGAGATCAAGCTCTGGCACAGCACTGCTACACCATTGCCTTACAAAAAGGAAAGCAAACAGAGCCCTATCCAGCAGATGGACTTGATGCCCGTGATGACTTGACTGAAGAGCAGGGAGAACCAATTGATGATCTTGTCGATCATACTATTCAAATTGGCTCCAATATGAGAGAAGAAGTCAGAAAGCAGCTTGTTGCCTTCTTGCAAACGAATGTCGACATCTTTGCCTGGGTACTGTGGATATGCCTAGGATCGATGCTGAAGTAATGGAACATCGCCTGAGTATAGATCTTAAATATTGGCCAGTGAAATAAAAGAAGCACAGCTTTGCACCGGAGCAGCAAAGGGCCATTATGGACAAAGTCGACAAGCTTCTCAAGGCTAAGTTCATTTAAGAAGTATGCTATCCTGATTGGATTGCAAATATGATCCTCATCAAGAAGGCAAATGATAAGTAGAGGATGTGTATAGACTTCATAGATTTGAATAAGACCTATGCAAAGGACAGCTATCCCCTATCCAGAATTGATCAACTAGTGGATGCAACTCAGGCCATGAGCTTCTCACCTTCATGGTGCCTTCTTTGGTTATAACTTAATTCATATGGCACTAGAAAATGAGGAGAAAACTACTTTTATTATTGATTATAGTCTTTATTATTATAAGATTATTGCCTTTGGACTCAAAAATATAGGTGCAATTATCAATGCCTAGTGAATCAGATCTTCAAGAAGTAGATCAGCAGCAATATGGAGGTCTATGTGGACAACATATTTGTTAAGAGTCGATCTTCAATAAATCATATTGCTGATCTAGAAAAGACCTTCAATATGCTCTAGAAGTATAAGATGAAGTTGAATCCCACCAAATGCACCTTCAGAGTAACCTCGAGAAAGTTCCTAGGATTCATGGTGTCAAGGCATGGCATCGAAGTAAACCCCGACAAGGTTAAAGCCATCCAAGAAATGACTGCATCAAAAATAATAAAGAGGTTCAATGTCCGACAGAAAAAGTTGTAGCCCAGAATCGCTTCGTTTCAAGGTAGGTCGAGCATTGCATGCCCTTTCTCCAAGTGCTCAAGTAGCCAAAGAACTTCTATTGAACTTTTGAATGTCAACAAGTCTTCAAAGAATTGAAGAACTACCTCAGCTCACCTCCTCTCCTTGCCATGCCCAAACTTGGTGAAAAATTGTTCCTATACTTTGCTATGTCTCTTGCTGCCATTGGAGCTATATTAATAAGGGAAGAAGTGAAAATTTAGAAATCAATCTACTACATAAGCCAAGTTCTGAGGGATATAGAAACAAGGTATACAAGATTGAAAAAACTAATCTATGTTTTGTTGATTGCAGCCAAGAAGCTCCAACCTTATTTTCAGGAATATATGGTCATATTCCTCATTGATCAACCCATCAAAGTAGTTCTTCATCAGCTTGATATCTTTAAAAGAATAGCAAAGTAGGCGATTGAACTCATTGAATTTGATATCAGGTTACTTCCTCGGCCGTCAATCAAAGCTCAAATATTTACCGATTTTATAGTAGAATGCACCATCCAAGACCTGGCTGAACTGAGCAGCAAGGAGTTAGCACCCCCATTTCACAGTCCTTTGAAGAAAGGATAGATCTTATTGAAGACTTCTGGGCCTTATATGTTGACAATTCATCTAATGCTTCTTGAGCGGGTGCAGGCATGATTCTTATCAATATGAAAAGAGTTGTTGCTAAGTATACGCTACGCTTTGGATTCTCTGCAATAAATAATGGAGCAGAATATGAAGCCTTGATTACTGGATTAAGAATAGCAAAGGAATTGGAAGCAAACCACATGAAAGTCTATAGTGATTCTCAATTGATGATGAGGCAAGTTAATAGCAATTATGAAGCTTAGGATGAAAGCATGAAGAAGTACTTGAAAAAACTTAAAAGTTTGATCTTGATCTTTAGCAACTTTGATATTCAGCAGATTTCAAGAGCAGAGAATAAAGGACCGACCTCCTATCCAAATTGGCTACCTTAGTACTGAGTGAATGACCAAGGGAGGTCTTCCTCGAAGTCCTGCAATACCCATGTTTGGAAGTGTTGGTGCTGAAATCCGTGAGGATGTAGGACATAGCTAGAGTTGAGAAGGTGAGGTCGCGGATGGTGAAGGGGAAAATCAGATTTTTTGGGTCAGATTCATTCAAATCCGATTGGATCGAGAGGCATATTTTAAAAATTTTTTCTTAGATCCAAATCAGATCTGACACCTTTCAGATCTAATTTTATGATCTGATAAATAAAAAAATTAAATTAAATTAAATCTAAATTAATGTTACCTTGGTTTTGGGTAATTCGATTACCCTTTGATGATCCTGCTGATTGCCTGAGGTTCTGGATCTAGCCACGCAAGCGCATGGCCTTTACCGATATCCACTCGGACTAGATCTAGAGATCTTTTCCTTCTTTATCACATCTCCAAAAATTAGATCTGGATCTGATTTGGAGGATCTTCAAAACTCCTTCTGAAGATTAGCAATCGTCTCTACAGCAGTGCTACCTTCTTTCTTTTTCGTCAACCTTTTCTTGCCTGGATCGCACTAAACTGAAGCCCAACTTCCCTTGGGCATGGAGGAGGGAGAGGGGCAGCCTTGGGGTGTGGTTAAGAGGAACTCTTTTTTAGGATAGGCATAGACAGGGTTTATTTATAGATCCTGCTGCGCCATGCAGTGCTGCATCATCTCAGCCAATCGCATTGCTTCATGCAATCAGATCTAAATCTGATTAGAGGGATAACATCACCTGATCCAATTAGATGAGAGCCCCACAGATTCATCCTTAGATGGTGCCATAGACTGGTCAAAGTCTATATGTAAGGGTCACCTAGTTTGAATCCAAGAAGCAACCTGGAGTCCCATCCATATGGGACTCCAGTGTTTATCCACATGGGGCGCATGCCTAGGATGGCATGCACCCTCCATCTACCTACCAAATGGCAAGTGGACTTGGCCAATAAGTCTCTCCTATGGGTGCATGACACATGGGTAGATGTCCAAGGATCAAAGGTCAACATTTGACCAATATCAAAGGACAAGAATTAGCAGGTGACGGAAAATAGCAGGTGTTGTCTCAAATTTATCTCATAAATTAAGGCAATCCTTTTCTGACCTGGACAAGCTTTAGTCAGACCAAGTAAAGGTACCTGAGTAAGCACAAATATATTTGGCTCAGTCGAGACAACTTTTAATGATAATAGAAGGAGAACGATAGGCTCAATCATGTGCTAGCATGATTTCCTTGAACCTAATTGAATCTAATTCAAATCAATCGAACTGGGTTAGTCTAATTGATGATATCCAGATCCAAACCCTTATTTGTGTGACCCAATTAGGTTTAGTTCTATATGGTAATGAGATATGTCATGATCTCCATCATCGATATCATCGAAACTCCTTTCGATGGATCAGAACTCTTCTGATTTAGACAACTAGAATGATCAATCATCTAAATCATTCTAATTGCTCCCAAAATCCATCAGTGACACCTAGTAGTATATGGTGGCAACCCATCAAAACTGAAAACAAATCTCTTGTGTAGCTACTTGTGTGATTAAGTTTCTTTATCTAACCCCGATCAGATTAGGGTTAAGGTGAACTCATCAAACC